>JASANE010021734.1:0-14491 GCA_030248225.1 Trileptium ribeirensis
TATTGCTCGACTAAATAAAGCTGCAAAATATACAATAATCAATCATTTCAATATAAATTAGATTGTCTGTACCTTTTGGCTTTTTTATAGCTACAATTATGTTTATAAAAAAGCGTTATTAGTGGTTGCCGCTTGTACGCGCGCTGCGCAATAGTGTGATTCGAGACACACAAAACCCCTGGTGCCGCCGCACCAGTCTGAAATTTTTAGGCTCACGATGTCGCACTTTGAGTCCTGAGCTGCTGTGATGATGAGAGCAGGGTTCGGCGGCGCTTGCTCAGGCCCAATCACCGTCGTCGAAACGAGACGATAGCACCACGATGATTCGGGTCGGCGTTCTCCAATACACGGACAACGCGCAAGACCGCGATCTATTCGGTCCGCCCAGTGAGACCCCCAATTGCCGACGTAAACCATCACTTTCAAAACTATCTGGCACTCACCCGGCGTTGCCATGATAATGCCCGCAAAATAGCTTTGTCATACCTGCGTCCTGAAATACAACTACACACGCGCAAAACTCACGCTCGCATTTCGATGCGAGTGGCCTCGCTCGGGAGATTTCGACACGATTTAAAATTAAAAAATTTTTGCACACCACATATTTTAGAGGGATTAATCCCTTTTGCTGGAGTCGCGATAGCTATTTCGCGCCATTTTGGCTATTAATCCAATGAACATAATACCATTATTATGAATTGTGATTGCATTTTAAAATTCGACATTTTTACAAAATCCGAAGTTCTTAACAATATATACAAAACTAATTGATTCGAGATTGCAGAAATGTATAACACGACGCCTACGCCTTTTGCGTGCACATCTCTCAGTTGATACATTTGTTGATACGCTATATGGCAGCAAATATTAATTGCACACAAAAAATGTTACAACGAAAAATAACTGCAATGAGTTTTCCCATGCCCCAAAACCACCTCCAAAATTTTTCCCCGCCAAGACGCTCAGAACAAAAATTTTCAAAATTTTGGCTCGAGGAAACCACTAGGGCACCACAAACCCCATAACTAACCCTAATCGAAATACAAAAAAATAGCATCAGCATTTATTCATGTTAACCGAAATAAAACCAGCCAGAGAAAACAAACTCGAATGTTAAGAAAAATAACCTTGCTTCCGTGAAGGGTACCCAAACTCCCGCATTTTGACCTCTGACCCAGACCCATGGGGGGGGGGGGGGGACCACCGCCCATGGAACCACGGATTGCAGAGCAAAACCCCATGCGTTTTTTGATCTGAAACCCCCAAATAAGATTTTCAGCCGCCCAGGACCGAGCGAAACCATTATCCGAATTTTTTGACCAGGAAAATGGAGTGCCTTACCTCAAACCCCATAACTCCAAAACCGGAGCTTAATTGAAAAAACAAAAAAAGAGACATCGCATTCACCACGAAATAAAACCAACAAAAAAATTGAAAGTTACGATAAAAATAACTCGCCACGTGGAAGGCAGGAGTACCGGGAATTCCGGTTCCGGTTCCGGCGAAATCGCGTCCCGGTTGCCGTTCCGAAAGGGCAAAAACCTATACTGGCAACCGTAATTTTCCTAACTTTAAAAAATTTTGTATCTTGAAATTTTCCACGTTTTTTGTTCTATCTGTAATCCAAACATATGTAGTATATTAACCAAAGAAAAGAAAAGATTAACTAACCAATTTGTATCGCGAAAACTTAAAGTAAGGGCATAATTCGACAGGAATTTTTCATACAAACCTGGCATGGAGTTTGTTAAATCAAAGCCAGGTCGATGCTTGTAGCAGCCCTATTCTACACATCCAGAAGTCTGTGGCATACGTTTTCCAAATGCCTCGGGTCCAATCTCGGTACCAGTAGTATGGCTTACGCAGAATTACTTAGGGTATGCTCGGCCTAATGTAACCTGCGTCAAGCACCCGCTAGCCGCGCGTTGTAATCTCTTGGTAAATCAGTCTACATTGAAGGAAACTAAAATATTATCCTGCAACGCAGCTCAAAACTGCTTTCTTGGAACGGAACTGTATTTATTTGAAACTATGCTTTTGGTATCGCAGTGTCTCTCATTTATAACATTCCTGATTAGAAAGTTATCATCATTATGATCTAACTGACGGACACTGCTCGTCCAACGCTAGCCAAAACAGTGTCTCTGACCACTGATCATAAAATTACCTTCCATCCCCACTTATTTTCTCTTAGAATCGGATAAACCAATAATTTTAAGTTTCCTGACAGAAAAGCATGCCACAAATGAATGTGTAGTAAAGGGAGGCGACTGAGAGCCAGAGCGAAAAGTGTGTATTCTACGCTCCAAGCTTTGTAATCTCCCCCCCCCCCTAATTTTTTTAAAAATGGTGTATAGTGGAAGACATTTTTTGCCTCTGAATGTCCAAAAACCGACATATTTGATCGATAAAATAAATACTATTACCCTCTTCAGCCTCTTTGAAGTTTCAGAAAGGCAATAAAACCATCGCAATACATTAAGTTTAATGTAAAAAATCAATGCATTTTAAATCATTAATCATTTATTCCGTCATCTGTGTATTACTAAATAAGAATTTTTGAAGACCAGGCTCCGGTTCTGGATTTATGGGGTTTGAGGTACGGTGGTAGTGGCGCCCGCAATGGTTCCTCTACCATAAAATTAAAGAATAAAATTTGTTCTGACGTCCTGGGCGGCTGAAAAGTTTCACTTGGGGGTTTTCGGGCATGGGAAACTCATTGCCGGTATTGAGGGTTTTTAGTACCCTTCACCAGGGAATAACCGGAACCGAAATTTACCGGAACCGGAACCAGCAACCGGAACCGTCCATTTAAACCGGATCCGGAACCGGAACCGGAACCGGAACCTGGTCTTCGAAATCTTTATTTAGTAATACAGATGACGGAATAAATGAATTCATAGTGGATTTAAAATGCATTAAAAATAACTTTTACATTAAACTTAATGTATTGCGATGGTTTTATTGCCTTTCTGAAACTTCAAAGACTGAGGAAGCTAATAATATTTATTTATCGATCAAATATGTCGGTTTTTGGACATTCAGAGCACAAAATGTCTTCCACTATACACCATTGCGTATACTGCGTCAAATCGAATGTGCTTACAAAGCTTGGAGCGTAGAATACACACTTTCGCTCTGTCTCCAGTCGCCTCCCTTTACTACACATACGTTTGTTGCATGTTCTTCTGTAGGAAACTTAAAATTATTGGTTTATATGATTCTAAGAGAAAATAATAGATAGAAGGTAATTTTATGATCAGTGGTCAGAGACACTGTTTAGGCTAGCGTTGGACAAGCAGTGTCCGTCAGTTAGATCATAATGATGATAACTTTCTAATCAGAATGCTATAAATGAGAGACACTGATACTGCTCGCATAGTTTCAATAAATACAGTTCATTGCCAAGAAAGCAGTTTCTAGCTGCGTTGCAGATAATGTTAGTTTACTTCAATGTAGACTGATTTACCAAGATTACAAGCGCACTGGCGGGTGCTTGACGCAATTTACGTTAGCCAAGCATACCCTAAGTAATTCTGCGTAAGCCATACTCTGGTACCGAGTTGGACCGATTTAATTCAAACGTATCCCACAGACTTCTGGATGTGTAAAATAGCTGCTACAAATATTGACCTGGCTTTGATTTAACAAACTCATGCAGGCTCTTATGAAAAATTCCTGCTCAAGTTGTGCGCCCTACTTACGTTTCACAATACAAATTGGTTAGTTAATCTTTTCCTTCCTTTTTTTGCTTGCGTTTCGTCTAACATATACTACATATGTTTGGATTATAGCAATTAAGCAAAAAACGTGGAAAATTTCATACAAAATTTTTAAACCGGAATTCCGGTTCCGGTATGGTTTTTGCCCTTTGCCGGAACCGCAACCGGAACACGATTTTCGCCGGAACCGGAACCGGAATTCCGGTTACTCCCTGCCCTTCACATAAGCAAGGTTATTTTTATCGTAACTTTCGAATTTTTTTGTTGGTTTTATTTCATAGTAAAATCACAAATGCCGATGTCTCTTTTTTTTGTTTTTCGATTAAGACTCCGGTTTTGGAGTTATGGGGTTTGAGGTAAGGCACTCCATTTTTCCTGGTCCCAAAAAATTAGATAATTCGTTCTGACGTCCTGGGCGGCTGAAAATATTTTACTTGGGGGTTTTCGGGCATGGGAAACGCATGGGGTTTTGCTCTGCAATCCGTGGTTCCATGGGTACGGTGGTATGACGCCCCATGGTTCTGGGTCAGAGGTCAAAATGCGGGTTTTTAGTACCCTTCACGGAAGCAAGGTTATTTTTATTTTAACATTCGAGTTTGTTTCTCTGGCTGGTTTTATTTCGTAACATGATAAATGCTGATGCCTATTTTTTTGTATTTCGATTAAGGTTCCAGTTATGGGGTTTGTGGTGCCCTAGTGGTTCCTCGAGCCAAAATTTGAAAATTTTTGTTCTGACGTCTTGGGCGGCTGATAAGCTGCACCTGGGGGTTTTGGGGCATGGGAAACTCATTGCCAGTGTTAGTTTCGTTGTAACATATATGCTGGTAATGTGTGTTGTCCACATATAGCGTATCGACGAATGCTATCGAGAGCTGATTTGATGTGCACGCAAAAGGCGTAGGCGTAGGTGTACCTATGATTCACTACGTTCTGCAATCTCGATAGAGTTGCTAGTTTATATTGCCTTAGGACTTCGGACTTTGTAAAAATGTCGAATTTAAATCCGATCACAATTCATAATAATGGTATTATGTACTAATTGGATTAATAGCCAAAACTGACTGTAGCTTGCTCGCGACTCGTCGAACTAAATATGTTCTAAAATATAGTATAAAATTTACTATTAATTTTAATAGTGTCGAAATCCCGAGCGAGCCACTCGCATCGAAATGCGACGGTAATTTTTGGCGTGTACTGTAGTTGTTATTATTTCAGGACGCAGGTATGACAAAGCTATTTTGCGGGCATTATCATCGCAACGCCGGTGGCTGGGATGGTGACGATTTTGAAGTGATCGTTACGTCGGCAATTGGTTATCAGCTGGGCGACGATGATCACGGTCTACGCGTTGTTCGTGTATTCGAGAACGCCATCGATCATCGATACTATCGTCTCGACGACATACCTAAGACGGTTGACCTAACAACGCCACCGAACCCTCCCTCATCATCACCAGCTCAGGACTCAAAGTCGACGTCGTAAGCGGTAAAATTTGACTGCAATGCAAGCAGCGGCACCAACAAAAATGCTTTGTGTGTCTCAATACACACTATTGCGCAGCGCATTTACAACGCAAGCAGCACACTCGGCAAACCATAATAACGCTTTCTAGACATAATTGTAGCTATTTCAAAAAAAAACAAAAGTACAGACGATGTAATTTATATTGAAATAATTGATAGTAGCAATATAATTATTGTATATATTTTGGGCTTATTTTTAGTCGTATTATTACCATTTATTATAATTTATTATTTAATTGCAATAAATGTTTTTCATTTTTATGGTACTGAAATGTTAACATTGCACGTTATTTGACACTTCTTGAATAGCAGTTAGTATTTCTAAACACACCTAATACCAGTGGCTTTACCCTTAGGTTACAGAAGATTATTAGCAAAAATACAGGTTTCATCGGTGTAATTGTTGAACTCTAAGTTGTATATGCCCGCATACTGTGATATTCTGTATGCAAAGTAAGCGTCGCATATGAATCAGTGCATAAATTGTGATAGGTTCTATATGAAATAAGATACAGCATCAAAAATGTACAAAATCGGAAATGTAAATTTCGATGAATTCATAAAAGTTATCAAAGTAATAGTTGATAGGTCATTACATAGGTAGTGTTTACAGTATTTCCGTAATATGCTATGTAATTAATAAAATTTTGTTGTAATACTATAATAATTCAGCAACTGTTCGACGTATTTGGCTAATTTTTTTGTTGGGTGTGTTTAAAGCTACGCCTCTTCAACTGCAGTATTGTGTTTATGTCTCCGGCTTTTCGGGACCAGGTGTCAAACAACACCATTTTTCAGGATGATATAAGCCTGTTATTTTATATTATAGTTGGTAGCTGTGTTATAGGTGAGCCTATTTTAGCTCGAAGTTTCACAGCGAATGTGCCCTTAAGGGGTTTGCCTGTAGAAGTAATGTCGCTAAGATATACACTTTTACGAGGAAAAACACCTGACATATTTAGATTTTAGTTCTAATTCGAAGCAAATTTTGTTGGGTCTTATCGATGATAGGCCTCAAACAGTATCTAATAACAGCAACTGTAAAGTTTAACATACCATAACAATAGCATTGACGCATTAATCATAATTAGGCTAATGTCATTCACGAATTATGGGGCGACGTCTATTAAAATGAAATCCTAAGCCTTAGCCCAATCGTTAATCACGAATTTACCTGATTTTGATAGTGTTCGATTCAGCTGTTCAATGCATTTCGATTTCAATGAAAAATTAAATATTGAGAATAAAGCTCTTAAAAATTCTTGGTAAGCAAAAAAAATCGAAAAAATATGTATTTACTTGACTTGACTTATGCCGGCTCAGCGGTGGACTGGAATCGACCGTCCCTCCTTTCGGCGCCATCATGACATCGCGAATCAGACCACGCCACATCGGACGATTTTGAGCATCTTCGATCGCGGATTGCACACAATAACGTGGATGTACTCGGGACAGATCGTCGTTGATTGTTTTTGTCCAAGTTTTGATTTGACCACCTTGTCGTTTGTGCCACGATATGTATAAATATGATGCGAATGTACATAGATTTTCCAGTGTCAAATGGCACCAAAATAATTGATGTATCATCAAAATTGCCATTTTTGGACTGCAGGTTTATATCCTATAAGGTTCATTTTACAGTAACTGTAGTCATAATTATTAGGTATATACATGATACAGCGTATCATTATCAATTCTTCCATAAAATTATTAAGGTAATGTATCTAAGTAAAATTAAACTAAAGCTACCAACCCAACGGTTTAAGCGCATCATCTAGCTCTATTACAAATACGCGTTTCACACTGTTGTTGGTATGTGGCGTTTTTCTGAGGTATTAACTGGGTGCCCGTGACCTGGAAAATCTTTAAATATCCTGGAACATCCTGGAATTCGTAAATGCTGTAGTGGAAAAATGCGAAATCCTGGAAAATTTAATAAAATATCCTTGAATTTCTCTTCAAAATTATGCAATTTTTTCTCATGGAAAGCGTCAGTAGAGAGCGGATTTACAGTCAATGAAGACATTTTGGTGGAGAATCTAAGCTAAGACTCATTGGCGGCCCAACGTATTGTCTATTATGTGGTAATAGAAGCTGGCGGCCCAGCGGCTATTCATTTCACTCCGGAACTGCTGAAGAGTGTTAAGGGTGCCAGTGCCGGGCCGTTCTGGATTCTCACAAAAAAAGAGGGTGCAGTGCCTTGCGACGAAGAACGAAAAAGGAAAAATCTTCGCAGGCATTGCAGAGCTATAATCTAGACGCTGCGCCGCTATGTCCTAAGCGAGTGACATTTCCAGTCAATTGGTGGATTTGCATAGACAATTATGACCAGTGAGTTAAGGAAATATAATTACAGTGTTGAATTTTTCCATCATAAATGGGCAGAGTAACTCAGATGTTTAATTTGTCCCCAGGTTCGCAGGCAAAAATTCGATCGATTTATATTTAATGGGAAAATGACTTGCGGACCAAGAAATATTGGAATTTTTTGCCTGCAAAGCCGTGGGCACCCTGTATTAACCCACGAGGTCGAATGGCCGTGTCATCAATAATTTTTCTCGGACATGTTCATTTTGTTCTCGTGACAGCGATTGCTGCCGTTCGGGTTCAAAAAATTTTCAGTTCAGTTATGTACTTTTTGATAATATTGAAGATACAGCGGTAGTTTTGATACCATTCATCGCAGATCGGGAAATTCGGTTGCCAAGTTTTTCATAAGACCTACATTCCGGTGTTTTCTAGCCGACCTAATTATGGGGTACAAACTGTTGCATAGTCTTATTTATTGCAGTTGGTCACTTTTACTCTGTTCAAATTGGCAAATTATGGTTTATGTTAATACTATTAAAAAGTGCGTGGTCACCGCATACTGTTAAAAATAATTGTGTCCGCACCACACGCTTTAATTTTCGAAGACTTTTTGCACTACGAAATATCAATAGCCAAAACTATTTCACTGAACGGGTCGTAGCCGCTCAGTCTTTGGAAAAATTTAAGGAGTCGCTGAATGGTTCACTGCTGGCTAACAGGTCTTAGTACTTGCTGCTGCGTTGGTGCTTTTACGTTTTAGAAGCAGCGTTTCACGTCCAACAAGTCGTTTAATACGGCTTTTAAGCCTGATCAGTGATCACAGTGATGCCAGGCAATTTATACAAAATTTATAATAAAGGCGTGCCACCGAATTGGGTATCCGGTAATGATATTTTATGGCAAAAATACTTGGTTGCCAAAAATGCCGAAAATTTTCGTTAAAAATTTCTCGATATATATTAATTTCATTCGATCCGCCTTAACGGACTGAGTCGAACTGATAAAATATAATTATTTACGAAAAGCTCATCGTAAGGAATTATCTGAAATACCAATGATATAATTCAACGAAGTTCTGGAACAAGTGATGAACAATATGTAGAACATCATAGACTGTGTATACACAAAACTAGTGTGAATAGGGTTCGAAAATATTTGTGAAAATTAATTGAGAAAATTCAGTGACGGCTTTTTGGATAAATCCACTCACACGTGAATCTAATTTATCAATTTTTCTCTTATAATCGTTCATATTTTGGTTTCAATGGACTTCGTGGCGCAACGGCGCGATCTGATGTTTTGCCTTATAAAAAAAAGTGAATTATAGGAATGGGACTAACGACGCGAGTGGAGTTTCCAGCTAGAGGTTCGCTAGTCATAAAAATCGTAAAAAAGATTTTGTCAGTCTGTTGAGGTAATTACTCATCATCGAATGGATAGATCACGACAAATTTTTTATTTGATCACAAATTCAGTTCTTGCATTATTTGTGTCCCTTGATTATTTTCCAAAATCTCCGAAAACGTCTACTGGGTCAAGATGAGCCCCAAAGGGTCATGTTCTTCGAAATTTGGCTATTCAGGCATATTTCGTGACCTATATCTCGAGATAGAGACTTCAGCAAAAACCGAAGACCATCTTTCAAAATCCTATCATCAATAGCTACAACTTTGCTGTTATGCATTTTTGCCAGAGCTGCCGTATTCTATGTATGAACCAGAGATTAAAATGCCCCCAAAAAAGTTAAAATTTCAAATATTTTCCAAAGCAAGTTTTTGTTTGTTGGAGGTGATCTATGATATTGTACGGTTATTTAACCCGTTAACTACGATGGTTACATTGTCGTAACCCCAGAGACTGTGTTAATAAACCTGTGCGACGGCGCCGGAACAAAATTTCGTAAATTTTGGGGCCAAATATTGTCAAGTTTCGCTACTTTACCAATATAGTTATATGTAGGTCACTCAAACGTGTCTATATGTTTTCGGGGTTGCTAAGTGCTATAAAAACAATTGTATTTGCGTGGTATACACCAAGTAAGACAAGTTTTAGGGGCACTATTCCATAAAAACCACTCTTCAAATTATAATTTTTTCTTAAAATTTAAGATTTATAAATTTCAAAAGTTTTAGTCATTTTGGTTATTGGAAGAAGAAATAAAGAGTTCTTCGGTTTTTCTATATGACTGAAATGATGGTAGCTTTGCCATTGGTGCATTGCCGGTATATAATTGCTATCATGGAGCGATAGACGAGCTTGGGGACCTGAATTTGGAGCGACCAAATGCTTAATAAGCGCATAGTGGCTATATTCGCTTCATTTCCCCTCGCTTCTCCAGTTACTAGCTACTTTACTATCTTGAAGAGATTGGGTGTAAAAATAAATTTGAGTTCGACATCCTTACGGCTCGCGTAGGTTTGACATCTGGGTTTCACTCAAATTCACGTAATTATTGCAATATGGCGTGTGTAGAAATAATTATTAACGTTTGTACACATTAAACTTTATTCTCGAATGCATTAGTGTTATGTTTGTGCCAGTATTACTCTCTGTTTTGCGCTATTATTTTATTAGTGTGTGGCGAACGCCATATTTCCCGGAAAAGTGTTATTGCGCACTATTTCTTAGCGTCCTCAAGAAAATAGACAGCCACGGGCAGAAATAAAAGCAAATTTTCACGATCAGTTGGATAATAACAATTGAACGGCTGTTAATTTTTGTTGAATTTTTTGCGATCAGTTTACAAAAGATTTGCTTTAATTTTGGTTCAAGTCTGTAACGGCTGTTAATCGGGGTTCATTATGTACGTTTACCAAAAACAGTTGTCCACCCATTTTGAAAGCCTCCGAACCCGCACTATGTAAAGTGTCTTTGACTTGTGAAAACAACAGTTATGTCTCAAAATATCATATAGGTTGAGGTTTCAAGTGTCACGGAAATATTGACACCGTCCATTCCTTTATGTGTTGTAATTTTTAGGCAGAGCACCCACTATTGCGAAAGGTGGGTTAATATTTTCACAACGCGTGAACGGTTTTCATGTAGTTGCAGCCTCGATGAGCGGTGGCCCAAATGTGACCGACCATTTTTTGTGTTAAATGAGATCTGATTGCAAACGATACCTTGGTAGGAAATCCGCATAAGCTGCAATCTCTTCGTAGCAGCTGTAGTCATATATTACAAAACCTACACCTTACGGGGTAGTTTGTAATCGCGAATTTTTATAAACTGTCGTATATTCGCATTGTCGTTTCAGTGGCGTTCCAAAATATATTTCCTTAACTTCCTAAGGACTTATAGAGGTTATATCTGTTAGAAAACTGGTGTTGCGAAAGATAGCAGTATGTAGTACTATCATACAAGTAATAACAATTCGATCGTTATGCATCAAGGCGGTAATTGTTGAATACTTGTCATATGTGTAAGGTAGAGATAGTTTAAAAAAATTTAGTGAAATAAAATCTGATCATTTATCATTGATTAATTAAATGGTTCTATCTCTTAACGCTTGTGTTCGGTGTAATTACATATATGCTTGTGGTCATGGGTTCAATATAAAACATGGCACTGCGCTGGCACCTTGGTTTCAACAACCGGTGTAAATAAATTTTATTGTTGGTCTTTGATTTGGATTTCAAAATAATTATTGTGGCGTTGGTCACATTATTTTAAAGATAGTTTGTAGTCATTTGGTAATCATAGGCAGTGTCGATTTAATAGCAAACAGCACTCTTTAGTTGAGTTACGCTCCGATTGTTACCTTACAGCGAAAAATTTGTCTGAGATTTCAAATTCAAGTTTTGAACTTTTTATGACCGTCGTATAAGTTTCTCTTGCGAAATGAAATTACCGCTATATACTTAGCCGTGAGTTTTCTCGGCTTACTGCGATACTGTGGTTGATACGTAAGTCCTATTAGAATCAACTATGCGATCAACGCAAGGTACTGAAATAAAAGTCCGTGGCGGAAGATTCGTTAATTTGAAAAGTGAGATGAGTATTATATGAGTATGGCGATGATGCAGGCTGGTGTTCAGCGCCTCCTCATCAGAAGTTGGCGTTCAGCACTGGAGTGAAGCTGAATGATCTAAAATAATAATTTCTTGTAGTGAAATGACCAGACAGATAGCTCTATGGTTGAAATTGTTTTGATCGAGTTATTTTACGCCTAAAAATATTAAATATCACCTTCTACAAAGAAGTTATATACAACTTATTAGCGGTATCACGGAATTGTCTCTAAACCCCCCAATCTTGTCGTAATAAATTGCTGTGGTCGTTTTTAAAAACACTTTCTAAAAATGGTCAATACGAATTTGTTGTGGTATAAAGCGGTATCTCACGCTACTCAAAAATAGGGGGAAAGACGTTGCGCTACGGAGTTTTCTCCAGGAAATTGGGTAACAGGACGCCTGACCTCGATTTTGTCTTGCTTCAAAAGTGGTGCTGCCCCGTCGTGTTACTGCGCCACTGGGGTTATAAAAATGTGTGCTACGACGGCGTTATATCATACTGTATGGTTTATTTTCTGCTTATTCGCAGTATATATCAAATTATAGTTACTATTATATGTCTGATTATAATATCGATATTCAATATGTCGTATAATAATGCGTTTAGTCGGTCGTATCCTAGTCAATATTATTTGTAAGATAGATATGACATGCACTATCATGGTTTAGTAGCGAGAACAAATATTGTGCCGAGCACACCACGCTTGCCTGCGAAAGCTCAATAAGGCGTGGTAGAGATACGACAGATAGACAGAGCCAAAACCATTTTTAATCTAAGCAGGGCCCTGCTGGAATTTCTTTGCGCAGTATGACACATCTGAAGTATGGCTGTTTTTTGGCATAAATATTTTACCGTTGTACCATACTATATTATATGACGGAGTGATTTGCGCACGCCGAAGCAGCACCTTTGACAGCTGGCAGACAACTTTACTTTGTAGCAAGTATTTAGGCCAGCAAACGATTTTGATTTTGAGATACGTCATGCAGGATCCTCCAGTCTACATAGGTGTTTTCTTTCACTGTCTTCTTCGAAACCTACTATTATTATATTATACTAATATGGGATAATCACTAAGGAAATTTCTCCCAGGTCATTGTCCTTACGCGTCTTCGTAAATATAGCACTGCAAGACATGTCAGCAGACTCACTGAACTTATCAAATTATTTAGTTTATGGATAATTGAATGCTCATTTAAAAACATACCGGAGTTGGGCTATACTTTATTTTTTCGGAAACTGTCTTATATATTTGGCCGTCGCTAGAAAATTCCATAATTACTGTGCGGCTTGACTCAACAAATCGATCTAACGATTGCTAGTTGAACAATAATTTTGTGGTTGGAAATTGGGGGCACAAATCAAATTTGGTTCGGAACACCCCGCGGTTACGCACTTGTGTTATAGTTAGTCTTTTAGATTATATTATATTTTATTCAGTTTATCATCTGGGTCCGTTCTAGAATCCCACAGTCCGAAATTGGTCAATTTTGAAGATACAGCCTAAACTTTGTTCAACTTAGCTTAGCAAGACGGTTTAAAAACATATTTCTGTCATATCGATGGTAAAACGTTTAATTCGATTTTTGGTTCCCCAGGGTCGGTCCCCTTATGCACTCAAAATTTTCGAAAACATTTTTTCTCGGTGAATATATAATTTATTTATATTCGAACCGAGCGGTGCCAACAAGAGCTCTTCGTTCGTACCGTGAAATATGGCGGCAATTGGACATACATTTTTACTTGCAGTAGGTATAGTTAAGCTGTGCCACATCTAGCAAATCCAGTATTCCCGCCTAGCCCTCCGTGTTGAAATGGCTGGCGACGCTCCTTCCTTCGTTGATGCTGTATTTTTTATGCGTTATTTTACAAAGCAAAGCGTCCATTGGTGGTAATCGAATTATCGTTGTTTTAGTTTAAGAAAAAACTGCAGTACTTGACTTCGTGTTTAATAGTAGTTACGTACAGTACGTTTTAACTAATGCTGATAAATTTTCGGCTTATAAAGTTATGCGCCTGCTCTGAGCGGCGCAGATGTGTTTCAAATAAAGTGGTTGGTGAACAACACTACCCAAAATTAGTTTTGCTATTACGTATACTGGGAGACTAAAAAGTGAAGATTGGGTGGATCAGGCCGCGCTTTGGGGGTCGGTACATGTCGCACCCCCTCGTTCGCGCCCATATTTGCACTGTAATTGTGCGGCGCGTTGTTTTGTTAAACATCGCCAAGTATTAATAATAATCTTATTATCGCATATCTGCTGTTGTCTTCTTAACAACAAAATATATTATGCGCATATTTTTTGCAATAATTTCTGTTTAGTACGTAAAACAAAAAAGCTTTATGTCTTTTCTTCATAAATTTACTGTGGGAAAACGTTGAACAGCGGGATCGTATAGTACTAAGCTCTGGGGAAACGCGCAATTAAATAGCTCATAAACGTTAACCATTTAACGTTTACAGTTGTTCTAACGTTTACAGTTGTTCGAGAACAACCAATTACATAAGTTTCAAATCGTATTATGTACTACCTAAATTCGCGGTATACTAATCGGTCCTGTGTGTTGTTTGCTCGCTTTGTAGCAATAGGGATTCAATCAATTACGGCTTTGAAATAGTTTTAGACTACGGCCGCGGGAACCGACGGCCAGCCCTTAACATTTTTCTGCCCTTAATGCCGTGAAAGCCCTTGCTGACGGTTATGGTCTATCGGTCGGCCAACCGTGGTCTATACGTTTACTATTTATAGTAAGTGAACTAAACTGGACTAGCTGATTTTGTCGTGTATTAGCAAATAGTTATGCTAGAATTTTTGGTTTTTTCCATTATCCCCCCAGCCCGCATTTGCCCAAAAATGGTCTGATTCTGGAAATTTTGGTATTTTTGTGATCCTGAAGACCTCCCATGATCATTTCGACGAA
>JASANE010021735.1:0-14687 GCA_030248225.1 Trileptium ribeirensis
TGACAAAAGATTAACAAAACTATGAATTTCTAAAAATTTTCCCTTACCTCCGAACCCGTCGTCTACTCCGCAGGAGCTAACGGGCTTTGGACATTTAGGTCCATAAAACTGAACTCTACGTCCTGCAACCCTCGATAAGATTTTTCCGCACCGCGGATTAAGCCCGGTACGTTTGACATCGATCAGTGTACAACACACAGTACGACAAACACAACAACTCGTTCGATACGCAATGTACACTGGGACAAATGTGTCAGTTGTTCCACCACTGTTAAGTAGGACAAATATTTGCACATTCCCGGTGTCGCTATTTTGCATGTGTTAGACCTTGGCTGAGCGTCACTAAATTGGCGTTGTTAGGCTGGCTAAGGACGCAGCTGTCACTTAGCTCAAACTAGCCGTCACTCTGTGACCTATTTTGGATGACACGCTTATCTAGCTTAAATCATATAGTCATAGAAACAGCCGTTCTATTAGTTCATCCATTATTTCTTTTCAGCGCCCACATTTGGCAAATCTGGGCTTATATTCCGGAGGGGCTGAATTAAAGGCATGCTATATCAGTATATATATCAGGAAGGGCAGCTGGGCGCACCTCTCTGTCCTCACATGTGCAGTATATAACCAAAACCGGTGTAAATGTAGTTTAAATATTTCAGGGGCCATGAGTAAAATGATAAGAAGTTTTTCCGAAAGAAGCCGAATTTTAAACAGACCTGTTTCATTGGTTTTTCAATTCAATATTTAATATTAAGAGCCCAAATACAGCTGTTAATAGGTGACAAAATTTCTAAATCTTGACATAAAACTGTACCCCTGAAGTTTTCAAACTAGGAATAGAATTTAATGCTAAGGATACGTGGGAATCGGATGCCGTCAGTCTATCCAGTTCCAATCACAGCGAATGAATTAATGTCTGATGTGACCGGAGGCTAAATCATCCCAACTATATCCAGTTCCAATCACAGCGAACGAATTAATGTCTGATGTGACCGGAGGCTAAATCATCCCAACCATTAAAAGAAATTTTGGTTTAAAAATGGCAATTTTCCTACGATGTGCCACCCTAAAATCTAATTGGCTCGATAAAATGCTGCAACTCCATTTATTAATTTCTAAATAAACATTAAATATAAAATAACAGAAGTCACGGACATTTGAGACAACTATAAAACATAAATCGAGGAATTCCTTTAATACAGCGCAAACACCGACCTGTAACACAATTCTATTAATAGTCGAAAGAATCCTTGAAAAGAGTGGAAAACTCCTGAAAAGCGGAGAATCCTTCAAAAGCATGAAGTCAGGTAACATGTTTTGCCACAGATAGAAGCGTTGTGAGACGGCGTACCTGGGAACGGCAGTGATTAAACTTACGCTTTCTGTGGGGGCTTGGGACACACTAAGGTCCCTGAGAAACTAAGTGTTCAAAATGGACATTTAAGCCAGCTGGCTATAGCTTGGAAGTCGTTTTGTCATGGACTAAAGCAGTATCTACAAGAATTGCTCGGAGTTTGAAAAGACTTGCCCATGAATGTGAGAAAAGTATCATTTTCAATGTTGGGTCCCGTTACCCTACATTCCCCGCAGGCCAGCACTCTTCTACACACCCTCGATAATTCTTGTGGGCTTCTTACTGTAAATCTGGGCAATTTTCGTTCATGTTGGGCAGAACTTGAGTTTCCACTGTCTCTGCGAAAGAACAGAACAAGAACAAAGTCAGCGACATTGTTCGTTATGTGAAGTCGGTTAAGGCAGTGCTTTCGGCTTTTGAGTCAGACTGGGTCAGTACAGGGCAACACACCGTGACCCGGTCCTTGAAATGCAGTTGTAGCACTTGTTTATTCAGTATGTTCATCTTACGATCAATAATATCAGCAGCTCGACACTAAAACCCCTTCGATGGCTGAACGTTACTATATATATTTTCTTGCGTCTATATCTAAATGAAAAGTTTCGATTATACAAAGCATAGAAATTGCTTAAACGTAGCTAGAGACCACACTGCCAAAATTGGTGATACATTGGTAAGGACATATGTAGCGAAACCCACGCAGTAAATTACAACTAACATTATTGACATAAATCGTCCAAGAGTTAAGTCATGACGCTAAAACAACACATAATGCAACTGACAAAATTTCGCTTAGATAAAAGAAAACATTATTCAATAATGATATCGCCACTTGGGAAAAAGAGACCGTCTTAAGCATGGAATGGTCATGAATGTGCCAAATTTCTTTTTTTAAGAATTAATAAAGCTTCCGAGTTTAGCCAAGATTGAAGTGGACGGCTAAAAACGAGCAATGGTTCTTTAGTTGACCAAGGTTATCGCTAATGAACACTGTTGGTATCCCCATATTTTGAAGCAGATTTTGGCATGTTGTACCACTGTCGCCAATGTTTTTCAGCAACTCCACGAATGCCAAGTATTGTTCCAAAATATCCACAATGTCGAGGGACCAAATAGCGGACTGTCATTGTTGTCGTCCCATTTTATTCCGTATGCCTGAATCTTGTTTTAACCATTGGTCCAAACAAAGATTCCGAAGATAATCGCCGAACTGCCTCACTCATGACCCGATTCTTGTTCTGCTTTAAGGCGAAGTAACATTGCCTGAAATATTTTAAGTCATATTACAAAAAAGGAGAAAAAATCTAAATGAAATAAAAAATCATAAGAAATTACAATACGCGAGACGAAATATACTACGAAATGCAGGACTCGCCATTTCAAGCCTTAACAAATTCTTAGCTGTAAAAACAGATAACAATATGTTTAACACTTCGCCGCATGAATTAATCTGTATGCCGTGCAATGTTGAGGAAATATTTGCCGCATCGGAGGACTGAACCTGGATCGTTCAGTTCGGAGCCTCGTACGCTAGCCATTATGCTACTAATGAGTTGTTGCTCGATTCCACAAGGAAACTCGCAAAAGAAGCGAATAACAACGCACGTTCAAACGCACGCCGCAAGACAAGCAACGACAAGTACATCACTTCACAATGTACGCTGTATCAAATGTGACACACTATGCGGGAAAGGATTACAGAAATGCTGCTTTGTCCAAGGTCACAACAGAATAGTTATTGTGAGTTATCACGGCCAGTAGAAACATTTCATTTTGGAAGCTTTAACAGTAGCCCTCCATACCTTTTCGCTCGACGCTGGATTCCGTCATACCCAGAGTGAACAAGGTAAGAATGTGACGTTTCCCATTTTGGATCGAGGAACCATGGGGGCGCCATACCCAGTACCTCAAACCCCATAGCTCCAGAACCGGAGCCTTAATTAAAAAAATATGCAGAGGTAGTTATCATTTTGCTATGAAAAACCCAACAAGAGAAAAAAAATTCGAAAGTGAAGATAAAAATAACATTGCTTCCGTGAAGGGTATTAAAATGGGGTAAAAAACCTCAAAACAATAAACGCTCGGGGATGTACTAATCGGTCATGCCGGTTCGAATGAGCCCAAGACGATGAAAATCGGTTAAGTCGTTCCCGAGTTATGGCCGATCAGAGGGAATTTAAAAGACGGCTAGAACCCGGGAACATCTACCAGTGCGGTGCCAACTTAAAGATGAATAGCAAGAATGGTTATAAACTACGTTATAGCAAAACATACGCCGAAACATACACATGGTAACATAAATAAATATACACAAAATGTGTATATTATGCAATACTAATTTCCTAAATATTAACCCAGCATTTCATACGAACACTGCCGGCACATATATTGAGTTTGAAGTCTACGAGACCGACGCTAAACTTTTTCGATGTCGCAATATAGGAAACTCAGTTTTCTGGTAGCTTAAACATTTAGCACATGTCCAAAAGCAGATCTAACTGGAATGACATGATACCTAGTGATTATTGCAGCAACATTTTAGTTCCTCGCTGGGTCATTTACATCCAAAAGTAAACGCAAGACCATTCACTCACCAACGGATCAGTCTCGTTCCAGTCGTGCATCGTAGCTGCAGCTGCCGATGAAGCAGTGCTTCCCGAGCTAAGTCTGCTCGAAGTCACGCTGGAAGCAGGATTCGATGCCGACTGTCGGGATCCAGCAGCCATGGCTATTTCTTCTGTCGCTGAAGTATTCATGCCGGGAATGCCTGGGATCGACCCAACAGGATCACCGCCGGACGAGAGGCGCCGCTGGGGCGGAGGTGGATGTAATGTCGGTGGTTGGATTTCGCCACCGACGTCTTCGAATCGAAGTCGTGCAAATGAGCCATCTGGCGGTTCGGTCCAAGGCCACGTCCGCAGGATGAACGCTGCAGGGTCTTCCCAGCTCGATGGACGCCAGTTGATTTGATTCATCTATAACGATATTAAATATTAATATATAACAAACAAGATATATCCAGCAGCACCAATATACCGTTGGAAACTCCTTTTATTGATAAGCACACTCACATATTTCCTACCATGAGCTAAAATTGATACGAGCCTACTCGATATCCGGACTTTCCAGTGCGGAGAAAGTTTTCTCAGCTTCCAAATCGTGAATGAGATTAAAAATAAAATCAGTAGGGTCTAAATATTGTTTGAATTCTATTAATTCTGTGGCGTATAGGAACAAAGATCGAAAGCTTGATTTAGTACTTGTTGGAACTCACCTGGACGTTACAACAGCAATTAGAGTATCGGCTCCGGGATTTTGCGAGCGATCAAAGGGGCCGATGCTAAGCGTTGGGAACCTAGGTAAATCTAAATCCTAGACGGATAGCCAAGTTTTCCCATCATTGCAGCAAAAAATCATTCTGAGGGCAAGCCCTGAGATTCACGCTTTTCCCAAAACGTTATATTGAAAGGAACATCGCTAGCTCGAAACCATAAGAATATGGACTCAACTTAATTTCGTCCCTATCAACACAGGAGCATAAAACAGCGTACTGCAGTTGGAACGATTCAAAAGTGGTTTGGATCTATTGTATTATGCTGTGCTGACGGATGTGACAAATAATTTTAATTCAGAAACGTTCTGGGCTCCAACAAAAAAGTAGCACAAGTCGTGGGAAATAGGCGTCGAGACAATTCCTGCTTTCTTATTCTAACGTTATTTCTATACGGGAGCAGGCGGGGGGTTGGCGCTATTTTGCAAATTTTTTCTATTTGGGTCTATCCAAACATTCCAGGGATGACATAATGACAGTTGTCATGTCGTCTGTGATGCGTTCCAGCAAACGTTCTGCAGGACTTGCTACGACAGAGCTTCCGTTTCAAAAAGCTAAAACCCAAATATTTGAAATTTCTACTCAACAGGCATAGCAGTGCAATTTTTGATTTACTAAAACTGCAGTCGCTCAGGACTAAACCAACTAACCCATTGTGAAAACACCCTTTTCATTACCGATTGAAAAACATCATTTTCGTTGATTGGATTAGTTGACTCTTTACTGATCACGCGGCATATTATGACAGACACAACTCTATCACAACATCTAGTAATACCCGATTTGCTTACTTGTCGCCCCTCTTTCGCAGCTTCAAGCAAATACGGGATAATCGAATGATTCCAGAGTTCGATGAACATTTCACGCGATTTCTGAACGTCCATCGGACACGAAACGAACACGCGTGGCCCGATTGTGACTTCGGCGGAACGGCTTACTTGTTCCAAAAACTGAAAAAGATCAATCTACTAAGAAATTGACTAAATTACCACCCTCCGCCCCACACACATGCCTACACTTATCTCTCATTTCTCCACTCCCTCGGACACAAACCACACGCTGGCCCATTGTCGACTTCGGCGGAACCTTCTTGTTCCAACCAATAAGATATTGACTAAATTACCCCACACATGTAAACATTTCACGCGATTTCTGAACGTCCATCGGACACGAAACGAACACGCGTGGCCCGATTGTGACTTCGGCGGAACGGCTTACTTGTTCCAAAAACTGAAAAAGATCAATCTACTAAGAAATTGACTAAATTACCCCACACATGTAAACATTTCACGCGATTTCTGAACGTCCATCGGACACGAAACGAACACGCGTGGCCCGATTGTGACTTCGGCGGAACGGCTTACTTGTTCCAAAAACTGAAAAAGATCAATCTACTAAGAAATTGACTAAATTACCCCACACATGTAAACATTTCACGCGATTTCTGAACGTCCATCGGACACGAAACGAACACGCGTGGCCCGATTGTGACTTCGGCGGAACGGCTTGCTTGTTCCAAAAACTGAACAAGATCAATCTACTAAGAAATTAACTAAATCACCCCACACATGTAAACATTTCACGCGATTTCTGAACGTCCATCGGACACGAAACGAACACGCGTGGCCCGATTGTGACTTCGGCGGAACGGCTTGCTTGTTCCAAAAACTGAAAAAGATCGATCTACTAAGAAATTAACTAAATTACCCCACACATGTAAACATTTCACGCGATTTCTGAACGTCCATCGGACACGAAACGAACACGCGTGGCCCGATTGTGACTTCGGCGGAACGGCTTGCTTGTTCCAAAAACTGAACAAGATCAATCTACTAAGAAATTAACTAAATCACCCCACACATGTTTAGCAGCAATACGCTAAAAATCTGTCATCAAAAAATGATCGTGCACTAATCAGATTGGACTGGTTTTCCCTAAATCAGCCTGATACGTACTGCCCAACGTTTTTTGCTAGCAACAAGGCGGAATACGAAGCTTTCATTACAGAGCGAAAACATTACCTCTGATGGAGATGCTTAAGTCTGTGGAGCTACTCGAGACACTCCTGGTAGACCAGTGACGAACCATCATGAAGATCATCAAGTCATATCGACATAAATCGTTAACCATAAAATTTGCCTAAGTCAAGCCTAAGGGCGTAACGTTATATCCTTAAAAAAGAACAGCTTAGTGCGCCGGGTTCCGGACGGAGCAAAGCGACGAGGTTCATATTCAGTATAAGCCAAAAATAATTAAGTTGCAAATAATAAAGCCTAAAAGCTGTACTGGCCAATCATTAATCATTAGAACACCGTCTAGAGTGAGTACCCGGGTGAAATGACCGTTGCTCGAAAATGGATAGAAATTTCTGTCTCGTACTAAAAACCCCAACCAGCTTAAAACACCAAACGAATTAAAATTTTATCTTCTCTAATTTTAATTTCAAACTACAAATATGGATTTTAGATTGGCGACGTTCCCGAGGCACTACTAAATCTGACTACTGGTTCCGAGCATAAGCGAAACATCGCCATAGGATCAATTTGATGCCATCCAGGTTGATCATGCCCTCAGGCTGATCAGCATGGGTCAAGCAGGGACTTTGTTTTCGACTCTTGCCAAAATATTATTCTACAGTTGTAAGAAGTGCTCGAACTAGCAGGTATGTTCATCGTTTGACGTGCGGTGCGGTAGTAGACAGTTTACAAATCTCTACTTAACTATTCATGATAGATTATTCGTTGTAATCCCAGGATATTATTACCTTGTTAATATGTTCCCAGGCCTTTGGGATCCATTGCACAATCCGCTCGAGCTCAGGCAAACGTTGTCGATCTTGGATTTCTTTGGCGATCAGTTTTCGACGCAAATACCGCGATAGGAAATCCCGAATCGGCACCGTATGATTGCGCCACAACACAAACCTAAATAAGAAGAAAGTTGCATTAAACAAACAGTACACTAAAAATCACAACCATCGCCGAAGCGAACGTTTCAGATCAGGAACCAAAACTCAGCCCGAACCGGAACTTGAAAGGATCAAAACGTGAAAATTTTGGCCGGTGCCCCGTTTTCGGACATGCCAGCACCCGAATGCAAACAGGCGTGGCCCGATTTAGCGGCAAGCGGGCGGAGCTCGATTCCAGACCGGCCCGGATGGGGTGGGCCGCAAAATTTCGGCCAGTTACTTATTGTACATTCCAGCCGTAGTTCTCTAACAACACTTTGTTACTGGTAAATAGCAAACTTCGCCGTAAAAAGAAAAACAACAGTTAATTTTGCATAGGACACTATGATAAATAAAATCAACCCTTTCGCGCATAAAGCGACACATTTGTAACATTGTATATACTTTGCGATGTGATGTGTTAACGGAGTTTGTCAACGCGTTTGAACCGCTCATTATTGTTCCGCTCGCTTTGCGAGGTTCCTTAAGAAACCCGGCAACACCGTTTCAAAATATAGTGGCTGGTGTACAAAGTTCGGAGCAAATCGATCCGCGGGTAAAAAGTTTGTTCACCATTGTACGAAATACACATTAATTCGTGCAGGAAAGGGTTCAAATGAAACTTTGAAAACTTAAAGAAATAGAAGCGTTCATTACCTAAAATTGTGATGGACCAGCAACGAATGTGTTGAGCATTGGATATTGGTAGTGCCGATAATGTAGGGAAAGTGTTGGGCGTTGATTGAAAGCAACGGATTGAACGTTTCTTTCAGAGCATGGACTTGATGAAGATTGTCCAGGATCAGAACGATCGGAACGTGGCTGTCGTTGCCGCTGAAAATAATAAATAGAAATACAATTATTCTATAAATAAATATATAATCAAAAAACTGAATAAACATGAATTTACATAAATAAGCTATAAATAGTAAAGTGATAGATAATTAAAATACTTTTAGAAACATGACTGGAATAAATAAAGATTATTGATTTCAAATTTGAAGCCGCATTCCGGTGGATGATATATCGAAATTCGCACAACTAATTGTCTCAACACTAACGTCGTCCTTTGGGAACTATTGTTGTGTCAACGCCAACGTCGTCCTATGGGAACTATTGTTGCTCAAGGCCACAGTCTTCGTATGGGAACTATTGTTGTCTCAACGCCAACGTCGTCCTATGGAAACTATTGTTTCAACGCCAACGTCGTCCTATGGAAACTATTGTTCAACGCCAACGTCGTTATATGGGAACTATTGTTGTCTCAACGCCAACGTTGTTCTATGGGAACTATTGTTGTCTCAACGCCAACGTCGTCCTTTGGGAACTATTGTTGTCTCAACGCCAATGTCGTTCTATGGGAAGTATTGTTGTCTCAACGCCAAAGTCGTCCATTGGGAACTATTGTTGTCTCCACGCCAACGTCGTCGTATGGGAACTATTGCTGTCTCAACGCCAACGTCGTTCTATGGAAACTATTGTCTCAACACCAACGTCGTCCTATGGGAACAATTGTTGCTCAAGGCCAACGTCGTCGTATGGGAACTATTGTTGTCTCAACGCCAACGTCGTCCTATGTGAACTATTGTTGTCTCAAGGCCACAGTCTTCGTATGGGAACTATTGTTGTCTCAACGCCAACGTCGTCCTATGGAAACTATTGTTTCAACGCCAACGTCGTCCTATGGAAACTATTGTTCAACGCCAACGTCGTTATATGGGAACTATTGTTGTCTCAACGCCAACGTCGTCCTTTGGGAACTATTGTTGTCTCAACGCCAATGTCGTTCTATGGGAACTATTGTTGTCTCAACGCCAAAGTCGTCCATTGGGAACTATTGTTGTCTCCGCGCCAACGTCGTCGTATGGGAACTATTGTTGTCTCAACGCCAACGTCGTCGTATGGGAACTATTGTTGTCTCAACGCCAACGTCGTTCTATGGAAACTATTGTCTCAACGCCAACGTCGTCCTATGGGAACAATTGTTGCTCAAGGCCAACGTCGTCGTATGGGAACTATTGTTGTCTCAACGGCAACGTCGTCCTATGTGAACTATTGTTGTCTCAAGGCCACAGTCTTCGTATGGGAACTATTGTTGTCTCAACGCCAACGTCGTCCTATGGAAACTATTGTCTCAGCGCCAACGTCGTTCTATGGGAACTATTGTTGTCTCAACGCCAAAGTCGTCCTTTGGGAACTATTGTTGTCTCAACGCCAATGTCGTTCTATGGGAACTATTATTGTCTCAACGCCAAAGTCGTCCATTGGGAACTATTGTTGTCTCCACGCCAACGTCGTCGTATGGGAACTATTGTTGTCTCAACGCCAACGTCGTTCTATGGAAACTATTGTCTCAACGCCAACGTCGTCCTATGGGAACAATTGTTGCTCAAGGCCAACGTCGTCGTATGGGAACTATTGTTGTCTCAACGGCAACGTCGTCCTATGGGAACTATTGTTGCTCAAGGCCACAGTCTTCGTATGGGAACTATTGTTGTCTCAACGCCAACGTCGTCCTATGGAAACTATTGTCTCAACGCCAACGTCGTTCTATGGGAACTATTGTTGTCTCAACGCCAAAGTCGTCCTTTGGGAACTATTGTCTCAACGCCAATGTCGTTCCATGTGTATAATATTTAAAATCTTTTGTTTATATATAAGTTAAACTTAACTGGATTTACATAAACTTGTCCAAACTAAGCTGTGTTCACACTTAAAGCTCAAACTGTTGTATGCGAAACCGGAGTAGAGACACAGATGTTCAGCATTCAAAGGTTGAGATGACGTTGCCTAACAATCGCAGATCACAACTTAAGCTACACTTTGTATGGATTTTAGCAAGATCTCTATATATAAACAAAGCTTGCAAATAAACTGTGTAGTTTTTAGAATAATTTTGAACTGCTTAAAGAAAATAAAGCCAAGAAAGCACGAAATTTTAAAATGTGGACCAATAATTACAGTGGGTAGACATCTGATTGGCATTGGATATACCCTGATTGCTAGGCTCAATCAGGACTTGTGTCAACTTCATTGAATGTTGCAACGGGTGCCGATAATTGTTAATGTTTCACATGACCTTCAAAATGTATTATCAGCTACTGACGTCAAAAAACTACAGAGGTAAAACTGATGGGATACTGCTGAGAAATGGACGTTTTGTAACGTCCCTGAAGCGCAATATGAATGAAAACCAGGACCTTTCGTCAAGATAATTAGGATACGACAGCAAGTTGTGGACCAGTTGGGCGAGTGTCCACAAACACTAAAAGCTCAGTATGCTTACTTCACTCGCAGTGGAGATCCAAAAACACACTGTCGCAAAAAACCAAACGCATTGACACCCATTTTACGATTATTTGTCCAGAAATTACTGGAAATGTCGAAACGCAAATCCAGCTACGATTATTACTTTCTGGATTTGTGAGGAAGCTCTTGGATCTTGAGCAACATGTCCTAAAATAGGTCATTCTTCACCAGGTCCAAAAATAATTCGGTCGTTTAATCCTAACGTCCCGAAACTCCTAGGAGCAGCATATGTACTTACTTGGCCGCACTTTCGGTACGATCCACGATCGACTGAAGAAAGCGTTCGAGCTCGTGTTGGTTTTTGGAGTCAGCGGTGAATTTGGCGATACTTGTCTCACTTGACGGGTCATGGCCACTCCTGCAAGATTTCATACAATGCAAGAATTTACCCATTGCAAACAAGCAATATCACACAAATTGGCAAACATTAATGCATACGAAGATCTATTATACATGCATATAATATGTACAACAATTCTACATATAAACATATATAAGAATATACTAAACTAAAAAGAAAGTTTGCAAAATTCCAAACCTCCTGGCTTAATTGCGAATTCACTAACTTCAGGGTAAAAATGGCGGAAATCGATAATCAAAAACCTTAACATCATTTGTTGAAACTAATTACAAAATTGTACAATTACACCAGAAACTAAGATGGTATGGTTTAGAAATCCTGTGAAAAATCTTGAGTCTTCAGAAAAGTTTTGGATAAATATATTTTAGCTTTGATTTGTGTCTAAATATTTCCCGGCAAATTTCTCATGAAGACATGACCATTTTTCGTATTGCTGACAAAATTAAAGGTATTTTAAAGTAGTATTTGTGGAAACCGAGATATTAGCATACAGAATCAATAATAACAATGATAAGGACTTAGTTATATACCTGAAAACAATGTATTCGGCCAGTTTTTGAGCGAGGAAGGTCTTCCCGATCCCGTAGGTTCCGTTTACAATGAGCCGTCGATGTTCGACTAGCTGGAGTGTCGGCCGCTGCATGTGACCTTTCGGGATAAGCGTTTCAAAACAAAGTGCATCGATCGATGACTGCTTCACGCCTATAAATGATTTGTAAGAAATAGAACAGATTGTTGTATTTTAATTACAAAATCGTATAAAAGTAAAACAAAATTTAACGAATTGGGCTGAAACATCAAATACAATAATTACTGAAATACTTGAGACATTAGCATCATATAATGTGTTTTTCATTACGCGAAACCAACCAATAGCAGATTATTTATTCAGGCTTCTGAAATTCTGCCGAAACATAGAGTCACAAACGTGACCGCTTTTCTGAATTTAACGCGTTTACTGACCGGTATTGTCTGTATCATCTGTACTACATATCCACATATTTGAATTCGAGTGGAACGAGAATTTTCAATTTTGGCTCTGGAGGGGGGTCGAGGAGGTCCTGTCTGTGTGTCTGCCGCACCAGGATTTCGATAACGGTTGGCCGGATTTTGATGCAAGATAGCTCATTCGAACCGCAATTGTCGATTTAGGTGTAGTGACGGAGCCAGATTTTTGAATTTTTTCCCCTGGGAAAAGTTATGGGGCAAAATGATGTCATGATTTTTCGGGCATCCCCTCCAGTTTTTGCGACTTTTCTCAATAAGGAAACGAGGTATCCGCAAACTAATAGGCCTATTCCATGTAGCTTTACCAAGGCTTTCCAATGATATATAACAAGTTTTTCAGCTACTTTCTAATCTGGAGTCTATAAGCTTATAGTTGGCGCCAAATTTCATATATTTGGTGAAAAGTCGTGGGTAATGCACCTAAATGTGTGTTTTTGTTGATAAACTCATTGCAAGTGTTAAAAATATTGTTGGGCAGATATTTTTTACACTTGTGGTTCATGCTTGGCATAAAAAATGACGTTTTCGAAATTTTTGGTGAGAAATCGTGGGAAAAGCACCTGAATGTGTGTTTATTGTTGGTTTTAGTGTCAGATATGGGGTTTTCTGGGTCGAAGGTCATTGCGAGTGTCAAAAATATTGTGTGGCAAATATTTTTCACACTTCTGCTTCGGGAGATTGTTTTCACTACTCGAATTCTGGCTCGCAAGCGAGCTTCACTAGTTTATTGTATTAACTGTGCATATAAAGGTGACTGAATGTGCTGCAGTCAGGCTATTCCTTAATGGTTGGGCTCGCGATAATGGACTTAGGCTCCGGAGGCAAAACCGTTGGAGCTGTAACAGCCAATGACCGCCAATAAACGATTTACTGGAACCACAACAGAAAATGACCAAAGTAATAAGTGTTCATACCTTTAAGTGTAATGCGAATAAGTGGAGATGAATTGTTGTCTGACGTGGAAATGCAGTCCAACGGCAGTGCAGACGGTAGGCTGGGATCGGGCGACTGAACGTACCGCAGAGTGCTTCCGACACTGTACGCCAAGACACTGTCGATGGTCAAGCCGAGGCTGGTTAAATGATCGACGCGTGCCAAATAATCCTAGGACAAAACAAAAAATTATTAATTCTATATATTCTTATAAACAATTCCCAAACATCGACGAACATAGCGAAGAAATGTGAAAAAATAGAAACCAACAATCGTGGCTTATGAATCAAATACTTGCTTTTGGGTCTTATTAAACCTGTAGTTACTGTGTCGCTGTGCATGGCATAAAGATCCAGTATATTCACTATCTGCTCGGCCGATCAAAAGTTTTTGCTGAAACCGAGCAAGGACAAAGCGAGCGGAGTTTCCTCCACTGAGGGCGCTAGAGGGAAAATCGTGAAAATTTCTTTTTGTGGGTCTTCATAACGCACTTTTGAATATGCGAATTTCGAGAAATTTTTGTTCGTTAGCAAAAGTGACGACAATGTGCCCTTTAATTGAACGCAAACAGCTTCGATATCTTCCGAGTCAAAATGGCAAAAACAGTGTTTTAAAGTTTCGTTGCCAAATTTGGCCCTACGGCAGTCTTTCTCAGCCCGTATCTCGCGACCCAGGCTTCGCAACGAAAAATGGAGACCACTAGACAGAATCAGCTCCAGGTCTACAACTTTGCTGGCTACAGCTTTTTGTGGGACTACTCCCTGGGCCCGAACATGGTTGATCGAGCTTTTGCTAGAAATAGCGTTTTTTCAAATTTTGTCTATTGCTTATTTTTGTCTTACAGTGAGTGCATATTAGGTCACCAAGCACGCTGAATACGATGATTTTACTATCTAGAGTCCAACTGGACTACATTACACCTTTTCTTGGGGTTGCAAGGGTTGTTTGGTTAAAGAGCCCAATTTTCAAAATGTAGTGGGTTTTAATTTGATTATATATTGCGTACAGGGCATCACGAATAGTATATATAGGTACTTCTTAAGGCTAAATACAATGATTTCGCTATCTTCTGTGTCTACAGTGCATATTTCTTGTCTTTTCAATGGGTTTGCGGTCAATGAACCCGAATTACAAAATATATTCTGTCTTAAGTTGTTTGCTAAAGAATTGTGTACATGTCACCAAGAATTTTAGTCGAGGGAGTTTTATTTTTAGACCTAAGCTTTCGACAAACACAGATCCTGATCTGAGCAAACAAATCCGTGACGGTAGAATTAGTGCTTCTATCCGAGCAGGGCCTCAAGCTGGACAGAACGTGATTTAGCAATAGAGCTAGGGTTTCCGCTAATATAATATTGACAATATATGTCATTCAGGCGTAACAGTCTACTGATATTGATGAAAGGGATAATACAACAATCTCGACTCATACTATTACTCCTGG
>JASANE010021736.1:0-19975 GCA_030248225.1 Trileptium ribeirensis
TGCCCGAGTTATTGCGCTCTCAATCTGTCGCGGTGTGAACTCGTCAACCAAATTTCGAATACGGCCATTTGCATTCTAATGTTCTCCTAAACTTGTAAATCGCCATAATTGTTATATATAATGTGTCCATAAGTAACGCCCCAACTTAAAACTGTTGCTGAGACTGACATACTCAAACTATATACTAAAACCCTCACATTTAATGAATTAGAACCGAACATATAAATATCTACGTATAATAAAATGTCTGATACTCGAATTAACTTGACTAATCGAATAACTGTAGTAAGACTGTATTCAGTTAACCAAAATAACTGTTAAGTTGTGCGACAAAGGTCTTGTATTCGTCTTCACAATCCCCATATCATAAAACTATCTATTCAATTAATAAAAGGTATGATATAACAGGTTCCGTAGGTGACTAGCCTCGGATGGGGAGACCACCGAAGGCATCTAATGATGCTGTGATAGCTGATATTTCTTATCATTTTGACAACAGCAAATTCGCAGTTGTGTTGTTGAAACCGGCTTTAGCAAATCGACTGTTTCCGAATTGTTAAAAGGCTGGATGTAAAACTTTTCAGACCGATGTTAACTCATGCTCTGAATAGGGATCATTAAAATCATAGTGTCGCATTTTGTGAAAAATGGCTACAGCCTCTCCACGATGATCCGGGCTTAGCTGGCGAAATCATTTAGTTCGACGAAACCTATAAACTCAACAGCGACGTTAATGTTAATTGTATTTATTGGCATGCAGAAAACTCTCATAATACTATTGAACACCGTATTAATGCTTAACAGTATTGGTCGGCATGTGGTCTGGTGGATTTTTGGGTTTTCGATGGTACTTTTAATGCGGAGTACCATTTAATAATGCTGCGAAATAAATTTTATTCTAACGTTGAAGAGTTACCAAATATTGGAAAGCTTTAATTTATCCAGGCTTGCATTTTGCGATGGTGTGCGCCGTTGGTTGGGCGAAGCCTACTGTGGTCATTGGCTTGGGTGCCGAGGCCCTGCGAAATCCAGATCGTTCTTTTGATGTAAGCCCTACTGACGTTAAAGGAGAAGGTATTCAAAAGCAAACCACAAACCCTGTTTGAAAGAGGCTATATAAGAGAAGATCTTCCTTCAGGAGCTGAGTATAGCAGGACCTATATGCTTTCAAACAAAAGATTTGTGTAATCGAGTTCTAAAAATTGGTCTCGTTAAAATTATAATCTCTTCAGTAAATGTTTCTCTGGCAATATTTGAGATCCTGGATGTAGTTTCTGTTGGACTACTTTCAAAGTTTGCTACAAAACAGGGATCAGGTTCTGTCTTACTCACGACAGTTTTTGTAGCCATTTTTTAAAAGTGACATAGGTTGTGCAGCAATTATTCACTGTCCCAATGTTCAATTACTGCACACATTCCTCGGCCAACACGACACTACGAGTACATTCGAATGTGGTTATGGAAATTAGACATGACATTTACGTTTGGAATTTTGTAACGCTCTCCTGCTTATGGGCAACAAACTACCACCATTTTTTTCTCAGAACCCGCTTGCCAAAACAACTCACGAAAGTGGTAACATATTGCTTACTAGTAGTTCTAGGTATAAGGCATGTATATGATGACAATGTCAGGTGAATTCACATAGTATTGCTAAAGACGCTAAACATAGTCCGCGCGGCGTCTTTAATACCGTAATATTCATGTAGCTTCTCAATTTAATATAGGCATGCAATATTTTGGAAAAGGGAGGTTGTATCAAACGTGATATTTTACACTTCCTGGTATCATTGGTAGCTAAGAATTATGCGTGCAGCTTGGCTTAAAGGCCTTTGACTTAAATTTACACTCTGTTTTCTCAATGAATACTCTTTCTAGCAAAACACTAGCGCTTGAAAACAATTGGTTCTATATCAATCTTCAGAGCACAATTATCCTTACCGCATATCGGTCGACATTCGTAAATCGTTCAGCGCGCGGTCCAAGAATCCACGATGCAACTAGCGCAGAAGCTCCACCGTTTACATGAACACAACAAACTCCGGCAAAGTCGAAGAAGCCCATTTTTGCCAGGAACCCTTTCTCGCCCCATGCCCAGTACGCAGGCAAACAATAGATGAAAATATTAATAAACGAAAAAATCATATATGACTCGAATTTTATGCGCTCGGCCACTGCGCCAGATACTATTGTTGTCGCTGTGCTGGCAAAGGCGAATTGGAAAAAGTAGTGAGCATAACGCTCTCCAATTTCATCCGGATCAGAAACGGTGAAAAAGAAATCACCATACCCACAAAACCAGTTGTTAGGCGTACCGAAAATTAATCCGTATCCGATGGCCCAAAACGCGATGCCGCCAATGCTTACATCACATACATTTTTGACCATGATATTAGCCATATTTTTGGGCGATACACAGCCACATTCCAGCATTGCAAATCCCGTCTGCATTGTTAGAATTAAGAACGAATTTGCCAATGCCCAAGCTGCGTCATCGCTGCTAAACGACAACTCCTGAATGGAACTGGCTGTAGTCGCATTCGACCCGGCGTTCGTCATTTTTTAATATATCCACGTATATATTTACCTAAACCGAAACTTTTATTCTGTCTTGACCCGAGTCGTAAAGACATAAAACTCCACTTTTACAATCGGCGTAACCAGTTGTTATTACCGTTGGGAGTATAGAATAGGTCTCTAGACAAAATAATTTCGAAATGGTTATTATTCCCTTTCCAGAATAATGCTAAAATGGAACTAATATCGTCTATTTATATCGTAAATATATATCTTTATATAAGTTGCACATCAACTGATGTATTTACACAATTTATACTACGGTATATTAACACAATGTAGTAAAATGTATGTTTCGACGTTCAGGCTTTTTTTAAAATTATGTGAACTAACGGATATTATTTACATGCCTAGTTTTCGGCTTTAGCTGAAAAATTTTTATAATTTCATTGAAATACTTATAACTTAAGACCGTATCGGCCGAACAGAGTAATTTTTTCTATTGGATGAGATTAATAATATCCATATCCGTAGGTCCAGCGGTTATTAAACTGTTCTCAGTTTCACAACAAAATCAGCTCAAATATTATTTTATTGTCTGTATCGTGCTGAAGGGTTCATCGATTTGCACATATTTTTACAATACATACGAATTTAGATCTTATGTCAGCAATAGTGTTATAGCAATCCTGTTATTGCAACCTCCCGCGAAGAAGGGGCTAAAACTTTTATTAAAAGCAAAAATTTATCTGTGATTTCAGTCTTTTTACTCTGTGTATTTTGTCAGTTAGTGGAACGTTTGGAGTCAAATCTTCACTGTATGACAAATTTCCGGTCGTCCTTAATTTTTCTCACAATTTCCTGATTTCCCCAACTTTCCTTTAAAATATTTGTGATAACGTTGCGAGTTTGAGCTTTAGCAACGCAACGCCACTCGCATAAGCATCTATAGAGTGACAAGCGACCACCGTTTTAATTCAAACCCTATAGGCAAAACTCAAAATGGATAAACTTTTCTCAGCCACAACAACAAATAGCCTTTTAGGTTTAGTCATCTGTCTATAGTTACAGTTTTCCACTAATATCGCTTCAGTTTACAGTAGCAAGATGCAAATAGAAACAATAATAATTACTAAGTGAATGTTCGCGACCTCTTCCGCAGGTCTCATTAGCGGCAAATACAATTTTTCAGTGATGGGTTAATCTCTGAAGTTACACCGTTTGGCCAAAGCAATTTCGATATAATTACTTTTAGTTTGTTCAAAATTTAGAACATTTATTGTGGCTGAATTCCGCATCCTCTGAAGATTTTGAACATGCACCAGGTCATACTGGTTTATCCACCATTCGATTTGTCTTGGCGATTATAACTGAATGACACCCGTGTTGTTTTTTAAAGATTTAAAATTGAAAAAAAATTCAAACAGGTTTCAAATTTGATATTTTGTACGAAATCATTACCTCGCATCATTAGTAAGTTGTAAAAGCATGAATACAAGTTAAAAAAAATTAGAAATTTAAACACTATGAAACTATGGGGGTCATGGTACCCTCAGCAAGGCACAGCTATATGTGCCTAAGGTGTCTACAAATCGAAAAAATAAATGGAATTAATCTCATAAAAATTAATTTGAACCGCTGGGTCGATTGAAGAGGTTAATTTTGTGTTCGAGGTCTGGCAAGGAAATATATGGATCAAGGTACCGCTGGTAGGACATTCCAATATGAGCCTCTGGGGTCGAGAAAAAGGAAAAAATGAAATTCATCTCATAAAAAATAATTTAACTCGTTGAGTCAGCTAGAATAGTTAATTATCGTCTTGAGATTATCGTAAGGAGCTCATTCAGATAAAAAAGTTTAGGTGGATCAGAGTGTCCTCAAAAGGGCTCTCCAATATGAGGTTTAAACGTATGGAAATAAAAAAATGAAGTTAATTGCACATAGCGCAATATGACCCGCTTAGTCGATTGAAATGAATAATTTTGTTTCGAGGTTCCCGAAAGGAGCTGTAGGAGTTAGGGCACCCTCAAGGGTCCAGAATGAGAGATTAATGTTCCCCTTTAATGTTCCTGGAGTTTGCATGATTTTACGTCAATCTGTATAGTTTTCTACACAGTTTTTCCTCGTTTCCTTCCTTGGTATGAGATGAGGCCACGGGTTCCCAAAAAAAATTTTATAAAATAAATTACGCATATTTTTTCATTCCCAAGAATCACTGGCGCAGCGGATTAGTTCAGTATTGCATAGTTGAAAATAAATCAAAAATGAAACTGACAGCCTGATAGGTGGAACAATAACAGCGTTGTGGTTCATTGGTACATATTTAACCCTTAAAAACGTTGCTCTGAAAACTTAGTTAAACTTGGTTAACCTGTATTCAGGTATATGTAAATTTAATAAGTTAAGAGAAGACGTTAACACAAGCTAAGGTTATATGGGTATCACTTACACTAGAAAAGATTAAAACTTGAGGGTCTTGATTTCTCTGAACCTGGATTAGAGTAGAAGGTCAGTTGAGCTACGAAACAAAAAGTATGACTCGTCTGTTGGTACTCATCTTAATCCATGAACATTCTGAAGTTTTTGAGAAGTTTCGGGGAGCATGAGAAAGCCTTATAGGCAAACTGCAGTTCAACTACTCGCATACATATATTCCAATGAACACTGAAATTTGACCTGTTGGCCGCAACTATGCGTAAGATTATATTGCTATTAGATGGGTTATGGTAATACGATACCATAATTAGGTAATAATTACCATACTGCAACAGACCAAAAAACCAGTAGTAACTAGATACCAATTATATGCATTTTATGATCCTCTCAATAAGTTGCTACAATTGTTTGATCATGATAACGAATATTTGTTAGTATCAACAACAGGAACTATACCTAATTGCACTTAATAAAAGCACAATACGCATGGCTTAATTAATAAATCAAAAATTGCAATGAGTGTTATTATAAAGGTACTAAATATATTCTGAGCTCAGTTATATACAGCCAATATTCACGTTGTTACCCTAAATAACTACCCTATTCTTTTAATGCCTTTTATTCCCCCTGATGGCCCCCTGTCTCCTCCTCCTTGAGGCGGCTCATTCCTCTGGGGAGACCGAAGGCGTCTTCCCGGAGCGCTTAATATTTCAGCCTTGCAACGTCGGACTTCGAGTTGTCGGCTGAATTTATGCCCTGGCTCAACTTTGAGTTCGGGCTACCTAATATTTCCTTAGTTTACTACTTTTTGACAAAAAGAACGCGGTACGTAGAAAGTTTACATCTGTTGAAAGTACTGTATTCATACATGCCGAATCAGGGGTTCACGGGACGCTGCACCGAGGCCCTGGTCTACCCCTCTCTATCATAGGGTACCACCCTACAAGTAGGTATTTGTACCGGTGTCGGTAACACCGTTTTAGTGTTTACCGAGATACAGCAAGAAAAAATTGCAACATAAAAGTTGGGCTACTGTTAGTGTTTACCGAGATACAGCAAGAAAAAATTGCAACATAAAAGTTGGGCTACTGTTAGTGTTTACCGAGATACAGCAAGAAAAAATTGCAACATAAAAGTTGGGCTACTGTTAGTGTTTACCGAGATACAGCAAGAAAAAATTGCAACATAAAAGTTGGGCTACTGTTTTCGGAAAGCACAATCAATGATCGCTGATTAATATTTTTATTGGCAGTTCTATTACGAGTTTTTGCAAAGCAATCGATATAGCTTAACCATGTCCAATAATTATTAAGTGTGTTAGGCGTCATAAAATTTTAATAACACATACGAAGATTGTTTAACCCCAAACGTTCTTAATTAATTTGCTTATAGAGTTTTGAAAAGGTCACCGCGACGTATCAAACCTCGAACGCTCGGGTATAAATCACATTCACTAGCTATTTCGAAGCAATTGCTCAGATCCAAGGCTCCTGGGAAGGTGAGCAAACAACAACACATATGCAAACGTGCAGTACGTAACGAATTTAGTTACTACAACGCTTTAAAACGTGATCCGTTGCAAAAATGTTAATCAACGATCATTCATCGTGCTTTCCGAAAAGGTAGCTCAATTTTTATGCCGCAACTCGCCACAGCTCTTTCTCGCTGTCTCTCCGTAAACACTAAAACGGTATTCCCGAAATCGGCATAAATAAAAATGAATAATAGTGATAAAAATCAATAATGAATCTGAATAGTGAAAATGAGTATTGAAAATCATCACATCATGAAAAGTCTCAATACCCCGTTTAGTAACCTTTGTTAAATAACAGTTGGGCAGTTAGTAATTAGATATTTGGCTGCTGTAGGATGCATCAATACGGTCAATTCTTAATGTATATTTATAAAATCATTTAAGGTTGCTGAAACCGATAATATAATTCAGTCAAAGAAAGGCCTTTGTCACAGGTACATTTCTCAGATCGGACTGGCGGGGGGACCAGTGTCAAACTGGAGGGGGCACCACTATCAAATTGGAGGGGGCACTACTAACAAACTGGAGGGGCACCAATATCAAATTGGAGGGGGCGCCAATATCAAACTGGAGGGGGCACTAATATAAAACTGGAGTGGGCCTGGCAAAAATGGGCTTCTTCGACTTTGCCGGAGTTTGTTGTGTTCATGTAAACGGTGGAGCTTCTGCACTAGTTGCATCGTGGATTCTTGGACCGCGCGCTGAACGATTTATGGATATCGAGCGATATACAGTAAGGATAATTGTGCTCTGAAGATTGATATAGAACCAATTGTTTTCAAGCGCTAGTGTTTTGCTAGAAAGAGTATTCATTGAGAAAACAGAGTGTAAATTTAAGTCAAAGGCCTTTAAGCCAAGCTGCACGCATAACTCTTAGCTACCAATGATACCAGAAAGCGTAAAATATCACGTTTGATACAACCTCCCTTTTCCAAAATATTGCATGCCTATATTAAATTGAGAAGCTACATGAATATTACGGTATTAAAGACGCCGCGCGGACTATGTTTAGCGTCTTTAGCAATACTATGTTAATTCACTTGACATTGTCAGCATATACATGCCTTATACCTAGAACTACTAGTAAGCAATATGTTACCACTTTCGTGAGTTGTTTTGGCAAGCGGGTTCTGAGCAAAAAAATATTTGTAGTTTGTTGTCCATAAGCAGGAGAGTGTTACAAAATTCCAAACGTCAATGTGATGTCTAATTTCAATAACCACATTCGAATGTTGGTATACTTACTCGTAATGCCGTGTTGGCCGAGGAATGTGTGCAGTAATTGAACATTGGGACAGTGAATAATTGCTACACATCCTATGTCACTTTTAAAAAATGGCTGCAACAATTGACGCGAGTAAGACAGAAACTGATCCCTGTTTTGTAGCAACTTTTGAAAATAGTCCAACAGATACTACATCCAGGATCTCAAATATTGCCACAGAAACATTTACTGAAGAGATTATAATTTTAACGAGAGCAATTTTTAGGACTAGATTACAAAAATTTTTCGTTTCAAAGCATATAGGTCCTGCTATATATACATGTATAAAGCATAGCTAAATAATACAATTTTAAAATTTTGTGTTACAATGACATATAACTATGACATACAGGGTGTCCTGTAATTCTCCAGCATTAGGGACTCAGCACGCCAAATAATAAACATATCTAGAAGCGTCCTGGTATGCACGTGCTGCTTATATAACTTGCGTTTTTGATGAGTAACACTTTACCCTAAGTGTGAACCTGGGCTTCTGCAAGATTAATGCATTCTTCCAGTCGAAAACGCACACTTCGGCAAACTTTTCGACCGATGCAAACTAAAGAAGGAAGATCTTCTCCCATATAGCCTCTTTCAGGCACAACAGGGTTTGTGGTTTGCTTTTGTATACCTTCTCCTTTAACGTTTAGTAGGGCTTACATCAAAAGAACGAGCTGGCATTTCGACAGGGCCTCGGCACCCAAGCCAATGGCCACAGAAGGCTTCGCCCAACCAACGGCGCACACCCATCGCAAAATGATAGTCTCTATAAATTAAAGCCTGCCAATATTTGCTAACTGTTGAACGTTAGAATAAAATTCATTTCGCAGCATCATTAAATGGTAAGCCGCATTAAAAGTACCATCCAAACCCAAAAATCCACCATACCACATGCCGACCAGTACTGTTAAGCATTAATACGGTGTTCAATAGTATTATGAGAGTTTTCTGCATGCCAATAAATACAATTAACATTAACGTCGCTGTTGAGTTTATAGGTTTCGTCGAACTAAATGATTTCGCCAGCTAAGCCCGGATCATCGTGGAGAGGCTGTAGCCATTTTTCACAAAATGCGACACTATGATTTTAATGATCCCTATTCAGAGCATGAATTAACATCGGTCTGAAAAGTTTTACATCCAGCCTTTTAAAAATTCGGAAACAGTCGATTTGCTGATGCAGGTTTCAACAACACAACGGCGGATTTGCTGTTGTAAAAATGATAGGAAATATCAGCCATCACAGCATCACAAGATGCCTTCGGTGGTCTCCCCATCCGAGGCAAGTCACCTACTGAACCTGTTATATCAAACCTTTTATTAATTGTACAGATAGTTTTATGATATGGGGGTTGTGAAGCCTAATACCGGACGTTTGTCGCACAACTTCACAGTTATTTTCGTTAACTGAATACAGTCTTACTACATGGAGCTCAGCTCTTCATTAATCTCGTTGGTAGCACTCAAAACTAAGGCGTTCTGAATCCACGTACCCTACAAAACCGATCGCCGTCCAAACACGTGTAATTGGCGAAAACGATGTTCACCAATCATCTCGTAACTGTCTTTTTGCTTGCTTAGCTCTTCATTAAATTCGTTGGTAGTGCTCAAAACTGAGGAGTTCCGAATCAACGTACGCCACAAAATCCGATGGTCGTACAAACACGTGTAATTAGCGAAAACTATGTGCAGCAATTATCTTGTAAAGGACTATTTTGCTTGCTCAGCTCTTCATTAATCCCGTTGGTAGTGCACAAAATTAAGGCGTTCCGAATCAACGTACGGTACAAAATCCGATGGTCGTCCAAACGCATGTAATTAGCGTAAACTATGTGCAGCAATCATCTTGTAAAGGACTATTTTGTTTGCTCAGCTCTTCATTACTCCCGTTGGTAGTGCTCAAAACTAAGGCGTTCCGAATCAGCGTACCCTACAAAATCTGGTGGTCGTCCAAATGCGCGTAATTTGCGGAAACAATGTTCAGCAATCATCACGTAAAGGAGTTTTTGCTTGCTTAGCTCTTCGCTAATCCCGTTAGTAGTGCTCAAAACTAAGGCGTTCCGAATCAACGTACCCTACAAAATCGGATGGTCGTCCAAACGCGTGTAATTAGCGAAAATTATGTGCAGCAGTTATCTCGTAACTGACTTTTTTGCTTGCTCAGCTGTTTATTAATCCCGTTGGTGGTGCCTTCCGAATAAAGGTACCGTACAAAAACCCGATCGCCGTCAAAACGCGTGTAATTGGCGAAAACGATGAGCAATCATCTCGTAACGGGCTTTTTGTTTGCTTATCTCTTCATTAATCCCGTTAGTAGTGCTCAAAACTAAGGCGCTCCGAGTCAACGTACCCTACAAAATCCGATGGTCGTCCAAATGCCTGTAATTGGCGAAAACGATGTGCAGCAATTATCTCGTAACTGACTTTTTTGCTTGCTCAGCAGTTTATTAATCCCGTTGGTAATGCCTTCCGAATCAACGTACCGTACAAAACTCGATCGCCGTCTAAACGCGTGTAATTGCGAAAGCGATGTACAGCAATCATCTCGTAACGGACTTTTTGTTTGCTTAGCTCTTCATTAATACTGTTAGTAGTGCTCAAAACTAAGGCGTTCCGAATCAACGTACTCTACAAAATCCGATGGTCGTCCAAACGCGTGTAAATGGCGAAAACGATGTGCAGCAATCATCTCGTAACTGTCTTTTTTGCTTGCTCAGCTCTTCATTAATCTCGTTGGTAGCGCTCAAAACTAAGGCGGTCCGAATCCACGTATCCTACAAAATCCGATGATTGTGCAAACTCGTGTAATTGGCGAAAACGATGTTCAGCAATCATCACGTAAAGGACTTTTTGCTTGCTTAGCTCTTCATTAATCCCGTTAGTAGTGCTCAAAACTAAGGCGTTCCAAATCAACGTACGGTACAAAATCCGATGGTCGTCCAAACGCATGTAATTAGCGAACACTATGTGCAGCAGTCATCTTGTAAAGGACTTTTTGCTTGCTTAGCTCTTCATTAATCCTGTTAGTAGTGCACAAAATTAAGGCGTTCCAAATCAACGTACGGTACAAAATCCGATGGTCGTCTAAACGTGTGTAATTGCGAAAGCGATGTACAGCAATCATCTCGTAACGGACTTTTTGCTTGCTTAGCTCTTCATTAATCCTGTTAGTAGTGCACAAAATTAAGGCGTTCCAAATCAACGTACGGTACAAAATCCGATGGTCGTCCAAACGCATGTAATTAGCGAACACTATGTGCAGCAATCATCTTGTAAAGGACTATTTTGCTTACTCAGCTCTTCATTAATCCCGTTGGTAGCGCACAAAATTAAGGCGTTCCAAATCAACGTACGGTACAAAATCCGATGGTCGTCCAAACTCGTGTAATTGGCGAAAACGATGTTCAGCAATCATCACGTAATGGACTTTTTGCTTGCTTAGCTCTGCACTAATCCCGTTAGTAGTGCTCAAAACTGAGGCGTTCCGAATCAACGTACGCTACAAAATCCGATGGTCGTCCAAACGCATGTAATTAGCAAACACTATGTGCAGCAATCATCTTGTAAAGGACTATTTTGCTTGCTCAGCTCTTCATTAATCCCGTTGGTAGTGCACAAAATTAAGGCGTTCCGAATCAACGTACGGTACAAAATGCGATGGTCGTCCAAACGCATGTAATTAGCGAACACTATGTGCAGCAATCATCTTGTAAAGGACTATTTTGCTTGCTCAGCTCTTCATTAATCCCGTTGGTAGCGCACAAAATTAAGGCGTTCCAAATCAACGTACGGTACAAAATCCGATGGTCGTCCAAACGCGTGTAATTGGCGAAAACGATGTGCAGCAATCATTTTGTAACGCTTGTTTAGCTCTTCTTTAATCCCGTTGGTACTGTTCCGAACTAACGCGTGCCGAATCAAGGTACCCAACAAAATCCGATGGTCGTCCAAACGCGTGTAATTAGCGAAAATTATGTGCAGCAACTATCTCGTAACTGACTTTTTTGCTTGATCAGCTGTTTATTAATACCGTTGGTGGTGCCTTCTGAATAAAGGTACCGTACAAAAACCCAATCGCCGTCCAAACGCTTGTAATTGGCGAAAACGATGAGTAATCATCTCGTAACGGACTTTTTGTTTGCTTAGCTCTTCATTAATCCCGTTAGTAGTGCTCAAAACTAAGGCGTTCCGAGTCAACGTACCGTACAAAACCCGATCGCCGTCTAAACGCGTATAATTGCGAAAGCGATGTACAGCAATCATCTCGTAACAGACTTTTTGCTTGCTTAGCTCTTCATTAATCTCGTTGGTAGCGCTCAAAACTAAGGCGTTCCGAATCAACGTACTCTACAAAATCCGATGGTCGTCCAAACGCATGTAATTGGCGAAAACGATGTGCAGCAATCATCTCGTAACTGTCTTTTTTTGCTTGCTCAGCTCTTCATTAATCTCGTTGGTCAACACGGTCAATCCACTCAGCGGTATTCCTGGGATTACTTCCATAAATTCATGAGTAAACGTATCCTTGTTGCACCTTCTCCGCCAGTTTTGATAAGTTTACCCATCCCACATGCTACGGTTCCTCAAGCAAAGGCATTTTCAAATATGATTGAAGAAGAAGTTGCAAACATCGAAGGGGTAAAATGTTTGAACTGGTTTAAACATTCGAGCTGCTGTTTTGTCAAAACAAATGGAAATACGAATCTTGAGCTGTTCGATTCGGATGGTTTTGACGTTAATCACACAGGTTTTCGGGTGTTGATCAACGCATGGATTCAAATATTTCCATTTCTCAAATACATAAACTTTTATTTGGATAGTCAACGCCGCTCTCTTCGTCGTGATTATAGCGGGTGTTTTGTTTCACCAAAATAAAACTCACTATGGTAACTCGCAAACAGTGGCTAAACCTTTTAATTAATAAAACAAACGTTTGATTTTTTATTTTATATAAAAGTAACGGATGGGTCGTTCAAACTAGCGTGCGAACTTCGTACGTCTACAGTACCTTAGGAGGGCCCTTTTTGGCGGGAGTGTCAGCTTTTAGCTGATATTCAAATTGCTCGTTCGAGCTAGCTAGCTTTTCCGAGGTTGGACGTTTTCTATGAAATGTTTGGCTGTCACAGATTTATTATGCACGAAGAGAAGGTAATATGGAGATTATGTTGCTTTCGTTCTCGAATGGTGGATTATGTTGTTTTCGTTTCTAATTTCACTTTCTCTTTGTATAATGTCCTTTTTCTGTTAAAAATAATAAAAGCGATCGGATATATGCTTTTTAAACTAAATTGAATGCTAAATTGAATGACCATTAAATTAAATACAAATAAATTCAGTACCCAATTACATGCAGATATAAACAATTGTCAAGATTTGTGATACTATCCCCTGGAGTGCCCATCGCAGCTCCATGGGTTCATGGTCGGACCCCGAGTGAGGTTAACGTGGGGGTGTCTTATCAGCGTGCCCTCGTTGTCGTTCACGCCTCGGGGTCTGATTGGGGTACCAGATCAGGGTCAGGGGAATTAGCGAAAGATCCACAAGTGCTGCCTCGACAAAATCCTCGGAGCCCAACGGTGAATCGTGATAACTCAAGTGGAATTAGAATTGGTAATAGAAATATGTGGAACCTAGCGTCAGGTTGTGCCCACTTGGTGACTAGGCAGGTACCATTTACGAAGCGTGTGTTCAACATTCCCCGCGGCCATCAAGTTGCCGTACCTGTACGAAAGCCAATAGCGTGGTTCCCTTTAATGGTGGTTCTTCCGGCCCGTACCCTGGCGGCTTCGGTCATCCTTTTCTCCAAAGGAGTTTTAGCGAAGCTCCTCATTAGCTCATATGCAGCCGGCCGATAGCATAAAATCGGTCGCCTGTTCCTGGCCAACAGCCTGTGACTGCCTCTGGTGCAATGATCGATGTTGGTGATGAATCTCCGTGCAGTGGGCCGTCGGGCGAGGCACAACATCAAGCTCGGCTTATCGTCAAGAACAAAGACCAACGGTCACAGTGCTGCTCTAGCGTACAACAGTTCCCAGGCTCCGAGGTACGTTTATCTCTCGTTAGGAGTCGGAGCTGCGATCGCAGCCTTCAACCAGATGAGCTTATTGTTCCAGATAGGAAACCTTTAGCTCTTGAGCACCTGGGTAAGCGCGCTGACTTGTCGGAAGTCCGGATAGTGAAAGTTGCAAGCGAACCTAACCTAGCGGAATACTCAAGTCTTTTTGAGAAATATGGCGCGCCGAGAACATGGAGGCAAAACTTCTAGGTTATCAAATTTCGGACCCACTGCGCCTGGAAGTTGTGAAGCGCCGTGTAGCGTGCCAACTGTTTCTAGTACAAGAGCCACCCGGGTGACACAGCCTCTGTTACCGGTAGTAGGACCTCACGTTCACGAAATTAAACGTCTGCCGGTTTCGGACGGAATGCCGGCCTTTTCTCAATTTAAACCTGTTTTGGGCAACTCGAGAAGCCCGTTCAAAATATTCTGGACCCTCATGAAGGTCCGACCGGGGACGCGGTTGGCTTCAGCCGTGGTAGCGTAAGCTCTACCTCAGCCTCCCCTCCTTCCTCGTCTAACGATAGTGGAACAAATGACGATGTGAGGTCCAGTTTAACTAACAATAAACGAATTGATGGAATACCTGGAAATCACTCCTACGGAACGTACTTGAACCGGCGCGGCTCTACTAAGACGTATCTCGTTGTCTCGGCATCGCAAGGGTTTAAAGCGCTGAACGTAGGAGGCGCGGCGAATTTTGTAATAGCAACGCAGTCCCGAAATCCTACTCGATATGCGGTTACCGGTAGCGTGGGGAATGCCGCCGAGGTAACTGGATCGGAGCAGGTAACCCAACACGCACCAGCACAAGACGCCGATCAAATTAATCAGACGCTCGTGGTAGCCATGGCTTCGCGAGTTCTGCCATTGGCATCGCGGTCACTAAGCCTTTCAGAATCGAACTTAGAACCATCAGCTAGCCAAATCAATTTAAGGGTAAGCCATGTGTCGTATGTTTGTAAAACGCATGTGCGTTGTGTGTCGTGCTTGCTTGATGTTAGAAATCTAAACAGTAGCAAACCTGACGTGACGCAGGGTTTAAACGGCATACAGGTCGCGTTTGAAAACGCGGAAATAAGAGAACCTGCAATCGAAGTTAGTGTGAAGACTAAGCCCAGGGCCGGAGCGAAAACGAAGAAATCAGTTGCTGAGGACTTACTCGTGACCTCCGGCCAGGGTACAAATATACTGAACGAAACTGGTGCGGTTGAGGACGAGATGGCTGGTGCAAACCTGGAAACATTGCTATTACCGGCGAGCTAGCGTATTTATTCGAGCAATTTTACGAAGTCGAGCCTAGGAAAAACCAAAATACTCAGCGCTATTAAAGCTGGCCGAAATTCTACCATATTAGAAGCAGCCCAGTCAACCCAGCTTCCAAACAGTGCAAGTATTGAAAACGAATCGTGTCCGAAACATGTCACTTTTTTCCGTGAGCACGATTATGAAGCTATAATGGGCTCAACGGTTTCATCAGGATCAACGGGTACATTAAGTATGGCTGAAAGTGAAAACTGGTCACCACTACCACCATACAAATTTGCACTACAGATAATCGTTTACAATGAATAGACTGAGACGTATTTCCTGCACCCATCCGTCGATGAAGTGTGCGATATGCAAGGGACTGGCAACTTGTTCAGTGCCAGCAATGTATTACCTACTGATCAGCGAGAAGGGCAGTATATGACCGTCCGTTTACAGCTGGAAGTCTATGCCGCAATATTGCCGCATCCACGACAACATGACGTTGACTTACAGTCAAAAGCATCAGTCACGACAGTGCTCACGAATCAATCGATAGCGGCTTAGATGGCCCAGAACTGCAGCAACCGGCGGGGCTCGAGCTTCAGCTTCCACCTCAGTACTTGTTGGGAGACTCGGAACTGTTGTGTGCAGAACCGACTTGGCTAACTTTCCGCTGCACACGCTGTGTTATAACCGAGCTTCGAAGATGATTGAAACATATGGATAACATCCGAGTTTATTCCGCTGACGCTACGGTGCGAGTGGAAGCCGAACAAATTTGGCAGAAACTTAAAGGAACGCCGCCGTTCGTATTCGAACGAGTCGGTACGCTCGAGCCTAAGAACTTGGTCATTACTATCACACCCAATCTGCCGATCGCGTCGCCAAAGGATGTCAGTTTCGAGCCAATAACTTGGGATCCACTTAACATTGCGAAGGCAACGAATTTGCAGATACAACAGATAGCTCAGAATCAAGTTAGTAGTAAGTTCTCGATACCTCTCGTCTCAGACACCGGTATACCAACTTAAGGCTCGGTGCTACTAATTCTGGCATCCCTGGCGACTTTGTATTTCGTCTACCGATTCTGTCGAAAACCGGAGCGAAAGGCGAACCTAAAGCGCAACTTACTATCTCGTTTTGGCAGGAGCGGAACGCCCAGTACACCTGACGTATACAATCCGCTAATGGTAGACGTATCGGTCTTGAGAGCCGACGATACGCGACAAAATGAACATGCAGCTGTGAACATAACGCCTCCATGCAACACTAGGTCACAAGCTAGGGCAGCGTGGGAACTACTGCAACGATCACCGTGTGTTACCGTTGACAAGGATCCACGCTAAGGTGTGCTTAGACGTGATCGTACCCCAGTAAAGGATTTTCGATATATTTATACAATGTCAACTGCATCGCCATTGGAAGTCGAGGCACGAGTTAACTCGACAGCTGTTTTAACACTCATCGATACATGAGCCGACGTATCAGTAATATCGCTTAAAGCCCCTAAAGAAGCACAGCTACATATAAAACCCGACGAGAAAGCAAAAATCATCACCGCATCATTACAAGAATTAAATACTGCCGGAATTATCACCGCCAATGCACCTCTAGATTCAATTATAGTCAAGATATCATTACGGGTTGTACCAAATCCCGCCCTACCGCTGCATACTTGGTACGGATTTCATGTTGTCCATGCCTCAACTGAACATCAACTTCTTACATCGCTGTTTGGACGTCACTAATACCGTGACGGATGAAACAATTCGAATACTGTTTGCTCCACCACCAGGAGGTGTCCTGAGTCTGGTAGCAGTAGTAGTGTGACAAGTGTGACGTTTATGCAAGACATCCGGGACCTAACCGTATGGTCTCCAAGATTTTGCTATTTTGCCAACCATTAAGCGGGACGCGACAAATTGGATACGGACATGCCTGATCTGTCAAACATCGAAAGACATGCTGCGAAAGCCAAAAGCCCTCATGGATATACTGCCATGTCCGACGCATCCACTATTTCTTGACGATGTGGACGTCCTAGACATGAGAGTCGGCAAGACATGAGAGACGCTGCCACGCAACAAGTATGTCGTTGCGTTTATTGGCCAGTTTACAAAGTTTGCCATGACCTTCCCCACAAGTAACTAGAACGGCCGTACTATTGCTGAGCTGTTCATTGACAGTTCAGTCAACCGTTTCGGGGCACGAAATGGGCTTATATTCGACCAAGGAAGGCAGTTTGTTTCTGCTTTCTTCAAAAGTATCTATGCAATCGTTAGTACGTATAAACGAGAGGTCATCGCTCATCATCCACAAGCGAACAGAGAAATCGAGCGGTTTAATAAGACATTAGCGCAGTTGCTCAAAACCGGATTACCCGACGGAACTCGCTCGCGGTGGGACGAGTTATTACCTTAGGTAACAATTGCGTACAATTACGCAATCCACGGTGCTATGGTCTGTTTGCTCCATTCCTTCTGATTTCGTCGCGAGACTGCTGGGAGATATGGCCGAAAGGTATAGGCAAGAAAACTATATTAGCGTTAGTGCTTACAAGACGATTGTTATGGGATGGCTACGTTAAAACGTACGCCACGCCCGAAAAGCCGCTCAGGACAAACAAGCGCGGATTTATAATTGCGACGGCCTCACGCCCGGTTACAAGATTCAAGACATAGTATGCGTCTACGCGTTGGTCGTCACACTTTAGTCGTAAACTGGAACGCCGATGGTACGGGCCTTATCGTATTATCGAGATAAAACCGCCAAGCATAAAAGTTCATCTGGTCGGAATATCGAATGGACCGCTGCTCACAGTACACATAAATCGAACAAAGAAGGCGTATCCACCTCGTGTGTTTGCAGTCGAAGGGCCGGATCCGCTTGCACCTTTACCAAGAAGACCTATTGAGACCCCTCAAGGGAGACAAAATCTTTAAAGAGAACTGGGCGTTCGAGGAAACCTAGCGGACTGATGACTTGGCACATTACGGCGCCAGTAGCTACTCAGACGACGCAGAAACAGAACGTGATATTCCTTCGGCGCGGCAGATCGATTGCAATTACCCATTGACTCGTCAGATAAAGAGATAGTCACGCCATCTCCGCCCCAGGAGACTTGGAACCAAAAGTCGATTGCATCCTATAAACCCACGATCACACCGGCGATTTCATCCCAGCCGGTTGTCCAACACGCGGCCGAACACGCTCTTGGCATATCACAAGCCAATGAAACACCAATGGAACCTCAAGATGTAACAGTGACACAGACAACATTAAAACCTGTTAGCCGCATTACTTATGCGTCTCCTTTACACCGGCAAAGCACCATGGATCAAAACAACGATTCGAAAACCGTATTCAGGGACGTGGTTGAACAATCAAGGCGCCTCACGCATAGGAAGTCAACTCAAAAAGCAACAATCCTCCAGTGTGAGTCCGGACCTACAGCCAGGATAGAGCCGGCAACCAAGGAACTACCAACGACAAAGAGGAAAGTGAAAGCTATTTCGACACGTGCGACGGAACAACGGAAACCATCCTCCACGGCCACCAAGTCCACTCAACCAACGGGCCTGGATACATCTTCCGACGAAATGGAAGTGGAACCCGAATCACCGCTTCCACGTACAGAAGCTCGAACATGTATCACCTACAGGTTTGTTCTCAAAGCCAACAAGTCCGACTGTGGATAAGTCCGCCGCAGACGCCACTCCACCAGGTAAAGAGTCGGACGAAGGTGAACTAACGCCAAGTCAAATTAGAAGTACGACGACTACGGTTATTTCCGCTGGAAACAGACTAATGAGCCGCCTCTATCACTGATTACCATTGTACCACAGTAACCAGCTCGCCACTTGTATCATAGTTCAACTCGTCATAAAAACCCTGTTTATTTTCATAGTTTTGCATTTTGGCAACGCAATGAATCAAAGTTTAGCCATGTTGTCCAACTTCTACACCGTTACAACAGAATCCGAGCAATCGATCAGGGCTTCCAATTAGTGGAACAAACCTACCAATACGCAATCGCCTACTTGTTCGATGAAACAGTTGCCATGGATGCCGTATCCCCAGCCGAACCTTAAAGCTGCCGAATTCAAAACAATTGTGCGCACACACAAGAACCAAATCCTTAGCGTCACTAGCCGTGCAATCTTATGGCATATACTACCACACATTATGCTACCTCTGTTACTACAGAAGCTTGTTCACCCAAGAGAAGCACAACAGCTTGAAGCGGCCGGCAACGCACAGCTGTTAGAAGCAAACATTGGCGATTCTTTCTGGGATGGCGGCTCATGAACTCTTCGAACACCAACTGCGACAGCCTGTCAAAAACGTCATGGGCAAGCTCCTGGAACAAGTTAGACATTTTCGTCGCATTAAAAATGCAATTGGCTCAAGACCACCGCATTGGAGAAGCTGCGGTTTCTCTTTTGAATAACCCACACCAAAAGGTGATTCCATGGCCAGGCAAAACGTTCACAAAGCTGACTCAGATCGTTGTTTTAGTTGTTTAACCACCTTATCGAACGGGTCATTTTTATCAGCGGTCAACAGTCAGCCATCAATAGGCAAAAATCAGGCGAGTTATCGATTCTCAACTCAACCAACTACTCGAAGTTGCTCATTCGAAAGATATCGTGCATGCGACACTTTATCCCGCCAGATTTCGAAATCATTCAGCAACGCCATCGCGGCGCCGGAATTTTTCGACAGTCCGAAATTCGACTCGACTGGGCCAGCGATTTAGATTACAAGCTGCCGCTCCGAGTATCTGGAATGCCGCATTTGCAACCAGTGAGAGTAATACCCTTACCAGCACCTCTGCGCTCGAGGGACGCCTGGGAATGGCACCCTAATACAGAGGACCCTATAATTTAGAGCAATACGTAACTGAACGTACAGACAC
>JASANE010021738.1:0-43122 GCA_030248225.1 Trileptium ribeirensis
AAAAGTTAGGTGTACATTTACACATTTGTACACGTCATATAGAAAAATTATCAGTCCACCAATACATTGATGAGTTACAAGTGACACATAAAGAAAAAAAAGACTTTTTGCACGGTTGATCGCTATTTAATGTATGTAAGGAAAATCATTCACAGACAATGCGGGAAAATAAATAAACTTGACAAACTCCCAACCCTTAGTTATCAACCCACCAATACATTGATGAGTTACGTGACACATACGGAGAAAAAAGGTTTTTTGCAAGGTTGATCGCTACTTAATGTATTTAAGGAAAATCATTCACATACAATGTGGGAAAACAAATTAATTTGACACACTACTACCCGTGGTTTCTTTTAATTTCTGAGACGGAGGCCATTGATCTCCACTTAGTTAACCTGCCTTTCCACTCCAATAAAGATCGCCCTAGCAATAGTGCACATGTTTTTCTTCCCTGCTATAAACTGTTGCGAACTTGCAATAAAGGTTTAGCAATTTAAAGTAAACTGCAATACAAAAATCTATTCTCTCGTTCTAAAGTTGATTATATCGAATACAGAGACCTAGGTTTTTTCTTCACATTAAATTTGTTGCCCCCACTATAAATATTTGTCGTACCACACTTTAAATAGCCGTTACCCTTACATTTGTAATTGCCGTTCCGACCTCTCCAAATAGTTGTTGCCCACCAACCCCACCCAAATAGCTGTCATTGAAAATTCCTTAGACCTGGCTCTGTTGTAACCCAAATATACGCGCTGGGTTTATATTTTATCTAAAACATATATTAAAAATGTATACAACCTGCACAAATACCATACTCACTGAGCAGTGTTTGTAAGAAAAAATGGGAAAATAAATGTTTATTAGAATTGATGTTTCCTGACTTCTCAGCCAAATTACAATGATCAATAATAAATATTCATACTTGCGTCATTTACAGGGGGTATAACGCAATTATACGAGCTGAGCTTACCGTTTATATAATATATATAAATATATATATTTAAAAATGTATACAACTTGCACAAAATATCCATACTTACCGGGCAGTGCTTGTAAGGAAGAAATGGGAAAATATCGCTTTATCGGAATTGATGTTTCCTAACCTCTCATCCAAGATACATTATTATAATGATCAATAATCACTATTCATACTTACGTCTTGTAGTTCCCGTTTCAATCGCAGCAGCAGCGTTTTCAGTACGGTCACATCTTGGATCAAATAGCGAAATGTTTGTGGATCGAGGCTAAGGCTGCCAGCTGCGCCTGGCGAAGCGGCAGCTAAACCATTCGATCGCTTTGTAGTTGCAGCTGTTGTAGGCGAAGGCGATACACGAATGCTTTTTCTCGAGGAACACGAAGGTGTATATGCTGCCGACTGTGAATCAGCGGTAGAATTTGGTACCGTTGTTGGATGATGGTCGTTGTTGGTGCTACTACTAGTACCACCGCTGGCGCAAGCGCTCGTCGTTGGTCGGCGAGTTGGAATCCCGCTGAAATAAATATGCAAAAGTCCGTCAAAATTATCGGTGCAGTATTCATCTCAGCCATAAAAATAGTCTCAACTAATAACGAATTAGCATTGTCAGCACCGCGCGCTGAGGTGCATATTCAATAGGAAATCCCATTTTTGTTACCATTTTGATAATAACAGATGCAAGACGGGAATACAAACAATGCAGAACTAGGGGCCTTTCCCTTTAGCCCCCATCCCAGCTCGAAGCTTTTCAAGTTAGAAGACACAGCGATATTTTGTGCCACTCGAATAAGCTAGACGAGTAGATGCAGAAAAGCTATTTCAGATGAGAAAAAAATTTCGATTCATTTGGGTTATCGAAGGTATATACCAACATTTTCGAAAAAACTTTTTTGTACATGATTGCGTAATTTTATATGTAAATCAAACAGCATAGACCAGCAGAATCGTATGGTGCAAAAACTAGCGGAATCCGTTTATGTATAAATCACTTAATCTTAGTCTTTCGCATAAATGAGTAGCTAATTAAACCATGAACCGATTTAGGTTAAAAAAACCCAAACTCTGTACAGAATAATATTGATACTTTCTTAAAAATTCTAAATCCGTCATCAAAATACTGCTTGCAAATTCGGGAAACCGGACTTTTGTCCTATTGTGTGGCCCTGTGTATATTTAAACACAAACAACGGTTCGTAAACATATAGATATACAAAAAACAAGGTAATACCTGTTTTAAAGACCAAATGCAACAAATGTTTGAATACTCATCACAAACAATTATTATTTCTTAAAAAGATACCAGAGCTCGATACATAAGTATATTTATGGTTTAATATACAGGTAGACACAGCAGTACAAAGGTGGCTATAGTTATCGGGTCTAAACAAATTAGGTACATCATACATATGTGAAGGACTACCAACGTGCCAATCTCTAAAATCATTTGAGCATTAAAAGTTCTTCAGTGAGAAAATCGACATTTAATTCGCTCAAACCAAGCTAAACTCGGATTGAAGACACAGCAGTACAACGGTGGGTACAGCTAGCGGGTCTAAATAAATTAGGTATATATATACACTGGGTTCTCCATTCGCTGAAAATTTTGCCAGGGGGCATGAACCAGGGCCCCCTGGTTCCAAACCAGGGGGCGCCCGATTTTGCCAGGGGGCATTTTTCCAAGAGAAAAACGGTTAAAAATCGTGTCAGAAACACTGCCGAAATGATTTTGATGGAGAGAAAAGGCGATTTTGAAACAAATTTTGACAAAATTTGCGAAATTTTTGGCTTCAGAACGGAATTTTAGTACAAATTTTGATCAAATTTTATGTACTTTGGACCGATTGGAAACAAAAAAATTTTCGAAGAGGCGGTGAACCGGGGGGAGCCCAAAATTTTGCGGAGGAGGGGGCGTGAACCAGGGGGACCGAAAAATGCCAGCACCGCCCCCCACCCCCCAATTTGGAGAGCCCAGATACACATATGTGAGGTACTTACCAACGTCCTAATCTCTAAAATCATTTGAGCATTAAAAGTTCTTCAGTGAGAAAATCGACTACTTTTAATTCGCTCAAACCAAGCTGACCTCGTATTGAAGACACACCAGTACAACGGTGGGCACAGCTACCGGGTCAAAATAAATTAGATATATACATATGTGAAGGAATATCAACGTCTAATCTCTAAAATCATTTGACCATTAAAAGTTCTTCAGTGAGAAAATCGACTACTTTTAATTCGCTCAAACCAAGCTGAACTCGGATTGAAGACACACCAGTACAACGGTAGGTACAATCAGCGGGTCTAAATAAATTAGGTATATACATATGTGAAGAAATTTCAACGTCCTAATCTCTAAAATCATTTGAGCAATAAAAGTTCATCAGTGAGAAAGTTGACGACATCCAAAACTTCGAAACTCCGATACAGCCCTTGACCCTTCTCAACCACATGAGCAGTACACACAGCAACATTCAATTGGTTTATTACGTCTGAGCGTCCGATGTATGGAATGACTTTTCACGTTCTTTGCACAATCAATATATACACAGGTCAGCTTGATTAATATTGAGCATATGTATTATAGACCGCATTAGGTCCAAATTTTCAGACCAACCCTACCCGATATTTCGCAGATCCGACTGACTGCAGTCTCTCAAGATACATATTCTATATGTCGAACACAAAATATCTGGAATGAATACAGTAAAAGATGTATAAAAATATACTTTGGCGTTCCAGTATATTTTGCGCTGTAATTATACTTATAGCACTTGTTATTTAACGAGCATCCCATTGATGGCCGTTGGGTCCACTAAATCTTGCAGTAGGATTGTGCACAATTCAATAGATAGAACATGATATTAGGCGGTAATAATTAAGTCATAGCTGGACCCGGATTTAAACCGAGCTGGATCTATGACCAGACCCAATTGGGGTCCATAATATGCATATATAATCTCTTAGTTTGATGTCACTGTATCTTATATATTTCGTTCCTATTTGCAATTATTTTTAAGTATGGTTATTTACCGAGGATATGAATATGATCATAGGTCAAAAACTTTAGGTATGCGTAATGGACTAATTTTGATAACTTCAAATATCACCGGAAATGTGTAATTCTGAGCCAAAATGTACCTACACGCTGAGAAAGAACGAAACTGACCATAAATGCGATCATGCCCATTTGTAAAATAAAAGCTATCACAGTCACAAAAATACTGTCACTTACTGTATATAACATGACGATCGAAAATTCAACCCAAATCTATAATTTGAATATTAGGTTGATACCACAGGAATCCTAAGTTCGTTATCATAAGGGGTGGAAGGTAGATTGTTCAAACGCGGGGTGGAGGATGGTGCGCTATCGGATAACAAGTAACTTCAGAACCTTTGTCCTAATTTTTCCTCAAATTTTGCCCATTTACCCTGCCAAATTTGTAAACTCATACTGTACTTGACATAGATTTCTCTAAGCGCCTACATCGGGGAATTCTCAACTGGCGTAAAAATTGTTGGGCCTTTATGATAATTGAAAAAAAAGATGAAAAAAGAAAAACAATAAAATCCAGAAACAAAGGACACTTCATGCCGAGCTATGTAATAATTTACCAATATACTAGTCGACACAAGGTTATAATGCAAAATCAAACAGAAATTCACTTGGACCGTAGGCGTCGCAAACGTACTAAAAGGCAGAACTAGCTGATTATATCTTTGCAGCAAAATAGCATAATTTGTTAGGCTTCGTTTTTCTATAAGGGTGTGAATTGGTCAAATATCCCGTATTTTTCTCGATTTTAGTGCAGTAAAGGCCCAACGCGATAGTTGGAAAAATGAGTACATGGCTTATATATTCATTTCAACTTATAAAGTAAATAAACACAAAATCAACCTATATAGCAAAAACGAATATCAAAGCTGTTATCCAAGCACAAAACTTACCTTTTTTTAGCGTTCATATTGTTTGAGCGCTGAATATAAAACGAATTTATATCTCTATAATGATATATGAATAAAAAGCTTTCAGTTTCTTATAGGACTATACAGTACCATTGTATAATTTAGTATAATATTTATGTATTATATATAATTTGTTACCAGCTGCACAAATTGTAAAATCTTATATACAACCATTTCAGCTACAATTCCATAGAACAAAATCCAATGAACCATAAAATCCACGTCTTCTCTGTACAAAATCAAATAACTAGGAGCTTTTATATATAGATATATTGCGGTTTTAATTGTCGTCGAATTGAAATTGTGACAGCAGTGATACATATACATTAATTATATCGACATGTGTGAATCATTATATCAGTACTAAGCTACAGACTATGAAGTATACTAGCGAACGAAAACCAATATCTCACAACGTTCGGTGAGCCAAACAGTATGTATACCAGGGTGCACCGAGAGAAAGATAGCCACTCATCAAGCTGCTTCAAACTTTTGGTTCCACTGAAAACATTAACAAAATTTCCAATACCAAATAACATTGGCTCAGACCACATATTTTGAGGCTTCGCGCCAAATGATACTCAATGGTTAACCGAACCGTCCCTTATAGCAAAATTCTTTATGCGCCACTGATGCATCCACAATATAAATAACCCAGTAATTATGACCTAAAGTTAAAATAACAGCAACGTATTAGGAGCTAACACTTCACTATCGGTGGTAAAGAATCATGGTTCACTAAAAAACGATGCTGCCACGCCTATCGTCACCGTTACCACGATTTGTATGCAAAAAATTTCTCCAACCGTGTAGTCTTACAAAAAAAGTACCTGCAGCTTCATTAAGCAACACTGACTGAGACAGAACCCACTGGGAAATAAGAAAAAGTAGGACTATGCTCGCGTTGGCTTCTTTATAACAGTAATCAAGCCCACAATGTTTGTAATACAAATAAAGTCGCAGGGTTAACTATTGAAACTATGATTTCAAGAACGTATTAAAAAATCACGTAAGACAAAGATATATATCTATCAACATCAACAACCAAATGTCCAAAATCATCAGCACAGTACGTACAAAACTTCACAGTTTATAAATATTATTGTAAAACACAATAAACATCACAAAAAATGTCATATTTTGCGTGCAAGGCGAAAAAATTTTTTATGCAATCAGCTATGTTAGTGATAAACTGGAATTTATATACGGTTGAAAAATATTTTACTATAATATAGACATTTAAAAGCGACAAACAAGGTATGCTTCTGATACAACAGGATTGTTTTAATACGTAACGGGAACCTTCGGCAAACATTACACCGCCGAATGAGTTTTCATACGAAGTATAGGGTGCTAATCCGTGTGCAAGAGTGAAATCCCCGGCCTGTAACCAAGACCTGTAACTGGGAGAATTGAATTTGGTTCTTCTAGTTATCAGTTGGCGTAGTATAGATATTGACTGTAATAAGTTCAACCCTAGTAATACTTTGGGCCAACCTACATTAACAAAATATTGTAATCGATCCGCGTAGATCGATACAGCGAGTGGAAGATAAGAACGTAGCGTAGTACAGCTTACGGTTTTTTGTGGATTACGAGATGAAAGTAATTATTAACGCAAAAGTCATTACTATGGTTACTACCCAGGAAATGTGTATGCAAAGTTTTCGTGGCTTTTCCATGAGCCCCCCTCCCCAGGCCGATATTGAACATGACCGAAATTGGTCAATTTTGAAACTATGGTAATAATTTAGGCACTATTCGATTCGGTTGGTATAGAAAATATCCATTTCAGCCAGTTGTGCAGCAATTTTTTTTACTATTTTTTGAGTTCCTTTTGGTATATAACCAAAATTTAATAGATAAATGCATATATAACTGAATTCGGAGATGGAGAAGCGCTAGCTTCGGAATCGAAGAATTCTCACAAGACCGCACTATGGTGAAAAAGATAGGCGTCCGTTTATTTTTTTCTCTGTAAACAGGACTTCGTTATCTCAACGTAAACCGGTATGGACGTGTGAGGGCTCATATGAAAGCTACAATACTCTAGATGTGCCTTTTGGAGGTTTTATTCCGATTCGACCGACCCACGTCCCACCACAGGGGGTCAAAGGGGGGTGCCCAGGGTACATGGGCCATTTTTTGGGTGATTTTTGCTCATAACTCTGCAATACTTGAGCCGATTTGAATCATATTGATATCGAAATATGTGTCCTAGGAGGCTTTATTTATGCGTATACTAGGGACTGCTCCAAAGCCCAGTTGTTTGAATTCGAAGATATTACAATTATAACACATAAATAACGAGCCTTTCGTTGTTATTCTTCCGAATCTCGCCATCGGTGGGAAGCAATGTATAATGAATAATTTACACCGGTGGACCTAACGGAAAAGTTACGGTTTGTACAAAATGAATGACTTCATACGGATTTTTTCGTAATGTTAGTCTACATGAAGGGCACTTCATTTCGCACGACAACATTTATTAAAAATACAACGAATGTAACTCAGTACTAACCCATTTGTAACTGAAAAAATACAACGAATGTAACTCAGTACTAACCCAAATCCAATCTGGCGTTCCCGATTTTTCTGGACAACAAATAACGAAATTTTCCCAATTTCTGACCGCCAAGAGGGTTATTCCCCCTAATCTCGGCAACGGGAGAAAGCATTGGCATATGTCTACTACTGTATGCAGGCGGTCTAAATGACCAGTCACTGTGAAAATTTGAGCCAAATCGACCCAGCCGTTCTTGAGTTATAGAACTTGCAAAAAATTTTCAAAAATTGGCAAATGGCCATGGGACCCAACTTTGACGGTTTATAACTCAAGACCTAGAAGAGCTAGAGCAAATCTGATGCATCGCACCTGATAGGGCATGAGTAGCTCTATCACCATGCCAAATTTCATTCGATTCCGATAAGTGGTTACATAGCTACACCACGTCAAATTTGTGCAAAATTTTTCAAAATTTCACCATTTTTCATGGTCCACCTGGCGACAGAGTGGCGCGACCCAAGCGGCTGATATACCTAAAGATAAAGCTCGTCTAGGCAAGTGTTTTGATACCAAAATCATTGAAATCGAACAAAGGGTCGCGGAGTTATAAGCAAAAATACCTCCCAAAATGGGTCATTTTGACCCCTTACCCCCTGGGTACCTCCTTTTGGGGGTCCCAGGGGGACCAGGGGTAGGTCCCACCGGGATAAAACCCCCAAAAGGCACATCCTGAGTATATAAGCTTTCATTTGAGCCCTCACTCGTCAAAATCGGCCGACTCTGAGATATCGAAGTCTTGTTTACAGAGAAAAAAAAACAGACGCCCACTTTTTTGTCCATACGCGCTGCCTAGTGAGAATTCTCCAATTCCGAAGCTGACGCTTCTACATCTCCGAATTCAATAAATTGTTTTGGTCAGATCCCTATGGGGCATGGGGACTTTAGCAAATAGGCAAATTTACAAAATTTTGGTTCAAACTTTGTCGATGTGTAGCTATGTAATCACTCAAGCAATTCGAACGAATTTTGGTGTGTGGATAGAGTTGCTACGGGGCTACCAGATTTGACCACTTGGTCAATTGGTATTTGAGGCCAAAGTTGGGTCCGACGCCATATATAGTCATCCGTGACATTACCACTTCTTACGGTACATTAAGAGATTTGTGGGTCAAAATAAGTTCATATCGGTTTTCGTGGGTGCTGTACTCAAATCTTCACTGTATTTAGACGTATCTCTTCGTGTAGAGATAGTTATATCAATGGTTGAGACAAGGCGAGTGGTGCGAAAGGGACGAGTGTCATGCGGCCTGTAGCAAATTCTGTGTATGTTTTCTGTGCTACTGTGCTTTCGATTCTTATATATACATAGATTACATACATATGTTGTTCATGATTCGTAAGCAGTTCTGAGGTAGAGTTAACCCTCTTGAGGTGCGTATTAGATATCTGACTATCAGTTTTACTGCATCTATGCCTTATTGAACAGCACATTAATAAATATTTTTTGGTGAATTACATATTTGGTTCGTAACAGGAATATATTTTTAATGAGTTGTTCCACTGTATGTTCAAAATTTTCTTGATAAATGTATAATTTTATATACCATTCGGACCGCATTGACATGTTGAGTCGAATTAGCGGCGTAGCCGGGAGGGGGGAAGGGGAATTTTGACCGTGAAAATTACCTAAGATCCCCCTTAGTAAAAAATTTTCTCAGTTGGACTGCACTTTTTCTGTCGGAGTAGCCTGGAAATTGCTTTTTCACTTTAAAAATAGAAAACTCAGCCCTGTGGGGCAAAACCACACCGGTCGAGAGGAACGAAGCGACAAAAGATCTCGGCCTGAGTAAGATCATCCCCCCGAAATTTTTTCCTAGGTACGCCCAAGAGCCGAATCCTAAATCGTTAACCCATTTACCAATTACGTCGATTTTAGACCCAGCTCGCGATTCAAATGATGAATAAAATTATGCATTTATAAATATATTTTTTCAAAAATGTTGGGAACCGAGGGGAATCATTGAGAATCTAAAAAACAATAAAAAGTTTTTGCCCTAAAACTGGTCGAAATGGATATTTTGCAAGCCAGCTCGTCGAGCTGAGTCTAACGGTACAAAATTATTGCTGATCTTCAAAGCTGACCAATTTCGGCCTGGGGTGGTAAATGAAAACACCCCTTGTTTTCTATGCATGTCCTTTTTTAATGTACAACAAATGTTGTTTAAAGATCTGCCATCAAAAGACATACTAACCTCGCAACTCATACTTAAAAAATTAAAGTTTAGGATAATTAAAGAATACTGATAAGCGGCAACCTAAAATATTCACAAAAAACAAGGACATGTGGTCCTATTTACAAAACAAGATAATTCATTTAACAACGTGCTATTCACAAAACGTAGATCAAAAACACGAGATCAAGACGGCATAACACGAAAACCGCTTGTTCCAAAAACTAAAAATCTAATTTCCATGCCAAACAGAACGTGGATATATGTGGAAGCAGGCAGGTCTGAAAACTACATGATTAAAAAAGTATGATAACTAATACCTTAGTACGAATAACAAGAGACAAGAACAATGGTTGATTTTTCCAGCAATATCATGTACATACACAGAAGTATATATTTAATTTTTTTATATTTTCAGTCTTGAAATACCAGTGGATTAAAACATGCCCAACTCTGTGGGCGTCTTCACATTCGATCCGATTTGCACGCTATAATGGGCCGTGTTACATCCGACCCGGTCCAACCGGACAGAACACGGACATTTTTATAGAACTTGATTCGGGTGAAGTAATGTGAAAATTTCATGCACATATAAACAGAATACATAGGCGAAGAATTAGGTTTTATACGAACCGGTTTAATGTAACCGAAATCGAATCAAACGTAATGTGAACACGGTCCAAGAATTTGTATGTTCACAAAAAAACTAAGTACAAACATGAAGAAACGCCTCCAACCGTCGCCATAATAATACATAAAACACCAGTGGAGCAAAACAAGAATTAGCCAAAACCCGTCTGTCTACTCATAGTAAACTAAAAAAACAAACCAGAGCCGTTAAAATAATTCCAATCCATATCGTACGGTTAGAGACCATATATATAACAGGCATTATATACCAATCTAGCAAACCAGAAACGCACATATACAATCATAAGAACCAGAAAACCCGTTGCGATTCCGAAAGAAACAGCATGTTCAAAGGCTATGAGAAATAACTAGTTCACACAACAACAAAAAACGCTAAGGTCCATAAGTTTCAGCGCCGGGTAGCATCTGGAGATGACACGCAACACACAAAACATTTATATATATATATAGACGGGATGCATCGTGGATTTGATGGAGCTTCAATTTTCATTATATAGCAATAAGATGTACAGATACGTTTAAAGCAATATCAATATTAATAGATACAAATATACCTCTCACTATTCTAGAAAATCTTATGTGAGTCACAAAAACTTATGAAACCATAATACTTGCAAAACCTATAATAGACAAAATCATAGTATTTGCCGTTTGAAAGATAGCGTATATAGATATATACTGTGTATACCGTTATCAGTATATACACAATAAAACGGATCAATTCAGCGTCTTAGGACGAGGAACGAGGTCTTCCGAGGAACAACCCAGATCGTAAATTTATGTAGTCTAGCTACGAAGAATACAACAAACTTGTATAAAGCGCCAAATCGTTTCTGTGACACCAAACGCTCAAACGTACAACCTGAGTTCCAGCAGAAAATACACTCAAGCAATTAGCCATGAACATCAGTACGGCGATGAGCAGAATCTTTTAGAAAATCCAAGAACGAAGATTTAGTCGATCGTACATGTCGTGCGTGAACATTAGAAAGAAGTGTTTTTCCGATTTCGCAACCCGAAAAAAGTACACTGTACAAAAACAAGTGGATCTTTTCGGTTAGACTACTGGTTATAAAATGATCAATTTTGAGTAATTTTAGCATTATTCGACTCAGCTAGACGGGGCGGTTAAGAAAATAGATATTTCGACGACATTTATGACTAAATTATTTTTTTTGGATTAGCAATAGTACTACCCCTTGATTCCAAAAATTTTCGATTTTCTCGATAAATCTATAATTTTATATATATCATCGTTGACGAGTTGTGTCGAATGGTGTAAAAATAGGTTAACAGTACACATATATATGAAATAAAACTTTTTTACAATTTGTGGAGACTCTGCATTCGTAACTTCACTTTGCCAAAACAGTACTCTCTACGTGTTTTCATTTTATCGGCTGAATGAAAATTCAGACATGGTCTACAGGGTTTATTTGAACACTTCGTTTTTTGGTTCCGGCAGACAAAACCCTACCAGAAACAGAATTCCGAAAACAACATTGTTTGATTAACCACACTTTTTTGCATCAGTTTTGGTTTCAAATATATATACATTTCATACGTACAGAGACAAATTTTACTCCAAAAACAAAGCAAAATGCTAGCTTGTCTAAGATAAATTCATGTGAATTAGTACATAACACAGTTAAGTACAGTTTACACACCAGTCGTTCTTGTCTCATCAAACCGAGTCGAATGGTACCCAATACGACCATGTTCCGAAGAAAAAATTTTGGGTTCCCGAGGGGACCATTGGGACCTCAAAAAGCCGAAAAAAATTTTTGTCAGGGATGTGGGTAAAATGGCTATTTTCTGAACTAGCTCATCGTGCTGAATCGATAGGTACCAAAATTTTATATGTAACTTCAAAATTGACGAAATTCCGGCTGGGGGGATAACCGAAAAGACCCAATTATATTTATTGTTAAATATATCACTGTTATCACATCTTGTCTCAACCACAAGAGTGCGCATGCAAAAATTTTTGATTCCGCGGGTGGGCGTGGAAATTATAAGATTGTCCATCGATATTAAGATAGTACCGGCTGTCGGCTGTTCGTAGGATTTTTTGAAGCCCGCAAATTGCAAACGTATACCGATGGTATACGAAGTTTGTTATATATTGTAAAACCATTCCACTGTAATTAGCTTCTGATTTGGATTCGTAAGGCCAGTATCTCTCACTGCGTAGGCTACTCAACAGACAATATAATCTATTGTCGTAGTCTTGCTCCCTACCGCCCAAACAACCACCAAAAACGGAAGCTTTCTGGCACTTTCGGTAGGTTAAGGACGTTGTGGAAATTGACCTGACTCTCGTGTTGTTTTCCGACAACTTTGAAACATTGAGCCATGCAGACGTACCTCCAACGGCGTACCTTCAATAAGACCTTCATCTAGTACTCGATAAATAGAGCCACACAATCTTTTAAACGGTGTCCAAAACAGAGAACCACATAGCATTGCAACAGCTGCTGCTAAAAAGATGCCATAAATTTCGCGTGTTTGCTCACAAAAGCGATCTGCTAGGTTTTTCAAAAAGCGATCACGAAATGAAAATATCCAGTAGAAAGCACCATGCAGCTTTCTGGATGTGGGGCCTTACAGAGGTAGTAGGAAAATATGGTTTAGGGAGGTCCGATCATTAGGGAGAAAGTAGCCACCTACCGTCCTACGAACACCTATGATTTACATAAATATATGCTCAAGTTTTATTGCTTATCTATATGCTATGTATATACTTATTACGCAGCAAAGAAAGCGAGCAAGCATCTATTCGTATGTGCACTCATAAATTTTACCATATAAGTCCGTCCGTCAGAGCAGGTTTTCAAAATAGTTCAGGAGCGAATGAAGATGTTCCCATAGGGTCTTTTATCATAGGATAGCTTATAGTTTGGTTCGTCGCTCCATATAGGTTTATATCTATGCAACCAACACATGGCGTATTGTACGCCCCTTCATACAATGTATTCCCCAATTTTTGTGACCGACCAAAAATGCGCATTAGTTATATCTCAAAACCCAGGCCTCGTATCAAAAATGATCAAATCCTTTGTGTTCCGCTGCATAAGATCTACAACTTTGTTGACCAGTACTCTTTTGTCAAAGTCGTGAACAAGAGGGGATCAGAATGGGGCCTTAAAAAGACCCATATTAACCCATTACATGTCCTATTTTTAAGATAATGGTTAACAAGCATTATAAAATCAGTATAATGGTTTTATGGTCACTGAAAACAATGGAGTAGTTCATTTCAAGGTGTCTATGGCCGATTTACCCTTGTTGGAATGGCATTTTATCCTTTATGCTCTGGGATTCGCTTTGCCAATAATCATGCATGATTTTGTATTTTCGATTTAATAAGATATTTTGTTGCGTCTGCTATTACAAAGGTCTTCGAGGATGCTGAAAACGATGAAGTGATTCACTTGAACTTATCTGTGCTCGATGTACCCTTTTTGAAATGGTAGTGTATCCTCAGGACACCCCTCACGAAAGAACTACGCAAAATTTCGTCATTTTCAATGTAATCTCATATTTTGTCGCATCTGCTATTAGAAAGGTTTTCGAGGCTGAAAACGATGGAGTGATTCACTTGAACTTATCTGTGCTCTATGTACCCTTGTTAAAATGGTTGTGCATCCACAAAACGCCCTCACCCAAGAACAATGCGAGATTTCGCCATTTTCAATGTTTCTCATATTTTGTTGCATATGATAATACAAAGATTTCCGAAAATGATGAAGTGATTTTTAGTGTATCTGTGGCCCATTTACTTTTTTGGAATGATACTGTATTCCATGCGACCCCCTTCCCCATTTTTGACCCAAGCATGATTCCGCGATTTTCAACGTGGTGTATATAATTCGCTGCATTTGTGATTATAAAGGTGTAGGAGGATGCTGAAAACGATAAAGTGATTTATTTGAGCGTATCTGTGACCGATGTGGACATTTTGGAATTGTACTGTACGTCATGAGATTTGCTGGGCCATACATGATTCCGCGACTTTCAACCAAACGTTATAATTTGTTGCATTTGTGGCTATAAAGGTTGTCAATGAAGCTGACAACGATGAAATGATTCTTTTGAATGTATATGTAACCAGTATACACGTTTTGCCATGATACTGTAAGCCCTATGACCCCATATGATTTATGCATGATTTGGTGGGATTTCATGTAATGCCGCAATATGTTAAATCTCAGAATATAAAAGTTTTTGAGGCTAGCAAAAATGATGAGCTGATTCGTTGGAACGTATCGTAACAGTCGCTTGCTTTCACAGTACCGCTCGCTGCGCAATCGTGGGTTGACAAACCTTCTAGATAAAGTATAATGTATCGGGAAATCCATTTAATTGTGTCAATTGAATTATTCAAGCACTGCCGTCACTGTAATTTTGGCTTACGTACGTTGCATAAATGTGCATATCATAGTATACACGTGTCTTCTATTTTTATTCTAAACGCACAAACCGTACAAAAAACTTGTGTGACCGTCAATCTATTTGGCAGCAGTATATATGCAAGCATTTTGTTGACAGAATTATTCGTCTGTAACTACACACTCTTAAACCCAGTTTATAGCCAAGGCTATCGCTCGTTTTCTTCAAAAATATTTATTCTTTGACGCCAATAATATATAAACCTGGAATCGTGCCCCATCACCGCAAAAAATCAACTTATATGTACAATAGATCGTTTGATAACGACGCAAACATAGGTATATTATACGTAAACGAGCGTACCGTCAAAATAAAGGCAAGGCATCAAGCCAACTACTAGTGTTTGAAACAATATCAAAGCGCTCCAATTTTGATCTTGTGTAAAGATAATAATAGTTGCAAGCCGAATGCGTTTACCGGTTTCATCAATTGATTGGTCAGCGCACATAACCGGATTTGTAACGGTACTATTAAACTTCAGTGAAAAGTACAACACCTATTGCCAAATGTTTATCAGGAATACGGTATGACCAGTGTTATTGTTAATATTGGATTGTATTATTATACACGGTATACTATTACGAACTACGATATATACTAGAGACCGTAACGGTCCTAATTTTCGGGCCTGACCCTGCCGACTGCACAGTCTCACAAGATACATACGTATATATTCTGATGTCCAGCAGACAATATCGGGAATGACAAGATTAAATATATGTTTACAATTATGTGTTCGCGTTGCAGTATATTTTGCGTTGTACTTACATCATATGTATTACACGAGTATTCTCGATGATCACAGATGTGTCCACCGAATCTTACGGTAGGATTATGCTAAAGTCTGTACTGCGCGCTGATAGAACGTGACATGCGACGACATTTCGGCCCTAACGCTGGATTCGAATTTGACGCAATTATCCGAATCGGGCCTCTGATAATACCCGACCCGACTGCAGCCTTTAGTATATACAAGCACTACAAAGATATAGCAATACTAGGTTAATCTGTAACATTGGTGCACGTCAGAAAAAGGCATTCCGTTGTACAGGCATGCGTAAAATAGGCAATTTTCCTCTGTCTCCAATCGCCTTCCTTTACCAGGCATAAGTTCGATTCATGTTATTCCGTGGGAAACTTGAAATTATTGGTTCATACGGTTCTAAAAGAAAATAAATACGCATACTATAATTTTCTGATAGTTGACGATAGACATTGTTCTGAACAGCTAGCTTCCTAGTGACGCCTGGACAGAATTTGAAATAACGGACTCTTACGGAGGCGCTGCTGTTTTTGCGGAGCCTGTGCTTCCTGAAAGCTCTGCTCGCACAGTGTCAATACATACAGTTGGTTCCCAGTTATGGCTGCAGATATTGTTACTTTATTCCAATGTTGACTGATTACAAAGTTTACAAGTGCACTGATTGCTGTTTCACGCAATTTATATTATCCAAGCTTACAAATTAGTACTTCAATAATTCATACTCTATTATGTATATCAAGTTTTGCAATTCTAACATATACCGCATATTTCTGAATGGGCAAGCTGCTACAAGCATCGACCTAGCTTTGTTTTGTTAATAAACTTTTGCCGTGGGAAGATAAAAAATTCTCTTTGAAATTGTGTCCTAATCATGGTTTACAGCGTAATTTGCTGAGTTAGTCTTTTCTTTTGTTTGGTTGTGCTGGAATTTGATCATTGTTATAACGTATGATTGGACCACAGATGAAGCAAAAATGTGGACAATTTTAAGCAAATGTATTAACCGTAATTACGGTTCCGTTATGGCTTATGCCTTTTGCCGGAACCGCAACCGGAACACGATTTTGGTCGGAACCGGAATTGTGATTACTCTCTGGTGTATGAATGTAAAAATTTTGAGCCCCCAGGTACTCGCGAAAATTCGATGGTTGTCCATCGCCAGCAGGCTCGTACAACGGGGCTCAAGGAACCGGAATCACAAACCAAGCAAATTGCAAATCAATGTCGGTGACTTTGGAAGTTCATCACTATACGTTTCAAAACAATATTCTATTGTAACTGCCTTCATAATAATGAATGCTTGCTTAGTGACTTTCCCTTACCAGGGGTTGAACGAGGGGCAACGTGACCCTCCTCTAAGTCGCCTCCCTTCCGTCAAACCAGATAATATAAAACAAAAGTTTTGAGCAGAATAGTATTGTGAAAGAAGTTTTTAGACAGTGTCCAATAGAAATGAACCAATTAAACGCCTCCAAGTAAAGAAAACAACAATTGAATGTACAATAATAAACAACAATTGGCTACTAAAATAGCCTAGTTTTCCCCAATAAAAGGGACCCCTATGTTTTAGACAACCCGACGTAAACGGAAGCTCCTCAACCTCAAACGTTCGACGACAGTGCGCGCAAATAATCATGTAGAATTCTACCTGCTACACGCGGTCGCAACTTTTGAGGCCATACCGGCGCTGCCCGCGGCGGATTCCCGTAAATCAAGTGTTACCTTGTAAAGCAAGGGATCATGTATCTTAGGAACAGACGGAGCAGTCTGTCTGAAATGGCGCAAGAACATCGTAGTTCTGATTTGATTGTCTAGGAATATGGTTTGATTAGGTCTTATGAACAAGTAATACCCACCTCGTTGTAGGAAAAGGGGATAGAACCAACACAGACCAAGATATATATACATATATATATATATATACTGTAATAACAAAACAACCGCTCACAGTTAAAACTAAGGGACCACCAAAGACGTTAAATTCGATTGCTTCAAGAGTTTTTTACTGTAAAGGCTAACACCGATGAATACTTTGTTGGTGCCGACAAGGAACACTGATGGTGCACTGTAGACGCTTAAGAATTGGAATAAAAAACCAAATCAGTTTATATGTAGGAAAGTGATGACATCTGAATTGTATACGTCAGGACTTCTTGAAAAAAAGTTATAGATTTCTACAAAAAATTTTAATAATCTCAAGTTCAGGCTCCACCCAAATTCATTTATCGATGGCTAAATTAATGAACTTAATTATTATAAGCTACATACTGGAAGCGTCGACGCTGCTATACAACGATACCCACATTGGAAGAACAAAAGGGTCTTTTCGGTTATCCCCCCAGCCGGAATTTCGTCAATTTTGAAGATACAGATAAAATTTTGGTACCAATCGATTCAGCTCGATGGGCTGATTCAGAAAATGTCCATTTTACCCGCATATCTGACAATTTTTTCGATTTTTGAGGTCCCAATGGTCCCCTTTGGGAACCCCAAAATTTTTTTATTCAGAATATATTGGGTACCATTCGACTCGTCTTGGTGAGACAAGTAGACTGGTGTGTAATTTATTGAAATCTACTCCACCGTTAGAAATTTATGAGGGCCCAAGTAATCCTGAGCGGCAGAAATAAAATGCAGGCCATGCCGTTCCGGGGAAAATAAGCCTAAGCTTAGGTCTTTATATGAGACATACACAAAGCCTAAGTCGGCGCCGAACCCCCCGCTCTAAGGTTTTTTCTAACGTTATAACGTACGGCCCATCAGGGCTGCTTAGACCCTCATAACTTTCTAACGGTGTTGTAGATTTCAATAAATTACACACCAGTCGACTTGTCTCAAAAAAAAATTTTGGGTTCCCAAGGGGGGATCATTGGGACCTCAAAAAATCGAAAAAAAATTTGTCAGGGGTGTGGGAAAAATGGGTATTTTCGAATCAGCTCATCGAGCTGAATCGATTGGTACCAAAATTTTATCTGTAGCTTTAAAATTGACGAAATTCCGGAGGGGGAATAACCGAAAAGACCCGAACAAAATTTATATAAACGAAAAAAGAATAAAAATAATTGAAAATACAACTAAAAATATTAAAAATACTGAAAAATATTAAAAACGTAAACTTATAAATGTTCCAAAAAACTTATGCCACGCAGCATGCATGTCTTATTCAGTTCAAGTAACAAAAAATATATAGTATTTTTAGGCCTCTACCTTTGCTGATATTTTTTCGTGTTATTCAACATGAACGCCAGAACCATAGGCTTAGCTAAGTGGCACCCCAGGACCATGGTCCGTCCTTAGCTGGTTTCGAAGTTTAAGTGTTTGGCGTGTATCAAAACACAAAACTTAGCGGATTCTAATGCAAATCATGAATTCGTCAACCCTCCGCCGAACACAAATCTTTAATTTTAATCGCAAATCTTGTGCACGCACCTGGCCACAACACAGCCGCAAAAGTAGAATTTTTTATTGTTTACCGTTTTTTGTGTTCCAAAATGTGACAAGACCCTATATTTTATATTTATGTACTCAGCCAAAATTTAACATTCCTCAAGTAAAAATATTAAAATATGACATTATTATGCATGTATATAATATATAAAAGGCAAAATTATGTTGAAACAAGGGAAGCCGTAGTTTTCGTTATCTTCGTGAATTGAAAGCCAAATTCGCTACGAACGAGAAAAAAGTTTGTTTCCTGTGAATATTATAATATAAAACACACATTAAAGAATGTAGAAAGTGTGCAGTCTTGAAACGATAATGAAGCGTAACATATAAAGAAGGAAGCAATAGGCGACATCTCTGTGGAGAGGGGCGGACCCAGGATTTTGTTATGGCAGGATCCAATCCCGAAACTTCTGTTTGGTTTTTCAGCATAATTTCTTGCGAAATCGCTTTTTTCTTCATTTTAACTTTTGTAAAATAATTTTAAGGAGCCTTCAACGGTGTCGATCACACCGGCTAAAGGGTGGTCCGAACATTACCCTTTCTCTGGGTGCGCCAATGCTGGGGACATTAGAAAGCTGAATGGGAGGGCATGTTGGTTTCCGGCGCCCACCTTAAAATGAGCCCACCACAATTCATTGGGACTGACCCACACGCTTGAATAAAATTACCAATGCCACTCAACACCTCCTGATTTTTGCTTTTGTTTAGACTGTTCAGGTATGCCGACGCTTTAGACTCAGTTTCCAAGACTGCTCTGTAGGTATGCCGACGCTTTAGCACAGTGGAAGACATCCCATTTTATAGGACAACAGCAAGCACACACAAGTACATACACATATTAGTTAATGCGCACAAATGTTATCGCTTTCACAACAAAAAATGCTCAACATTTTTACTGTACATTTTATGTATTTGAAATCTTTGAAAACGAAGAAAAACGACAAAATACATAATATTCGAACAAGATCAAAACTATATTATTTCCTTTAAGTGTACACTCAAGTAGTAGTACTGCAGGTATATTATCCTTTCATACTTGAAATAAAAATTCATTTTATTTGCTATGTCACAATAATATGGAACGTATACAACACATCAATGTTAAAGTAACTATAAAAAAAGTCCGACAATGTTTTTACATGGTATCACTAAGAGTTTCGATCCTCACAACAGAGTAAGCGAGATTTGTGTGGAAGGCAGATTTTACGTTACAATTTAATGATGATTCCCTCTTGATTACATGAAAGGTTTCGACGCTACCTTTGCCTGGGAACAAAATACATAATATGCGTTTTATGTTCGCAGTTAATCTCTGAAGGATAGCACAATATCAAGTCAAGTCAAGTCAATTAACTAGTAAAACAACTATATAAGACCATTATGAATATATATTATATAAGCATAATAATTTTCACAATAAACTGGTAAATAATGTGTCGGGCAGATTGTTCCACTCGATAATAGTACGAATGGGGAATGCGTGGCTTAAAACATTGGTTTTTATTTTTGGCTTGCGAAGTCTTAGAGAATGACCATGTGTTCGCATTAAATTATTTAATTGTAAGTATTTAAAATGAAATTGGTATTGGTTTTCACTAAGCAGTTTGAAGATTGTGCAGAGATCAAAATGCAACCTTCGTCGTTCGAGTGAATCATGGTTCAGAAAATCTAACCGTGTTCTTGGAAGTCCTGTATAATATATGTACTATGTGTATCATTTGAGCAGCATGTACAATAGAGCGAAACACAAGCCTGACGTAAACAAGCGGAATCCATAATCAAGTATTCAACTTTCCGCAAGATATTGTGCAATGCGGTAAGTACGATAAGATATGTCCACAGAAACGTTTAAACTGAAAATGGTTTCGATTTCAAATGGGTTGGCTATAAATTCAGTTCCAAAAAGCTGAAATGGGATTCACTCGTTTTAAAACGGCTTTTGGTGAGAATTTTAGAAACTATTTTATGCTAAATACGATACACCTATAATTGCTAATATAGTTGATGTGCACGGTTAGATTTAACTTCACTTAGCTGATAGTACCAACTCGTTTAAAATATATTTCACTTAGGTAGAATCATATCGACTGAAATTAAATATACAAATGTGAATTTAAAATAAATTTTGTTTACAGAAATGGTAACAAATCAAGCTGATTAGAATCCAGCACGGTTTTTGCGTAACTTACGCCTTTTATTTCCACGACTGGACAAACTCAGCAGCTTACATATGGACCGAATATTTTCCGCAAAATATTCGACATCATTCCCAATGCACAACAGCATCTGCTACAATGACAATATGCATTAATAGCAGCATCAACAGTTTGTCTTTCAAGAATCCGTATAACTAAAACGTTCTGAAAAGATAGAAACATGCCGATATTAATGCGTATTTTATATGTATGCGTATTTTGATTTTCTTTTTATGATAAAAATTACTCTTTTTTGGTACACCGTTACGCATTTTAAAAAAACATATTTGCGTAACTTTCGCTATTCGGAAATTGAAAAAACTCTGGAATCCAGTAATAATAAAAAAGAGGCCCTATTAAAATGATTTCAAAACGAGAATTGGAATTAATGGAACATGAGAGTTTTAACAGTATGGTAGCAATTTTTTTATTTAGATTTTCACTGATATTTGTAACTCATATTTAAATTTCGTATTTTACCTGTCATCATTGGCAGGTGCTGGCAGTGCTAGTAAAACGCATTACTTTTAGCAAAAAACTGGTAACATACAGTCTACCGATAGCCCACAAAGCATTTTTGGATAAAAAAGAACATTTTGTTTTGTATTATGTCTGGCATGAAGAAATAGAATTTTAGAGGAGCACTTACTCGTTAAGATTCAGACCAGCATCGCCTGCTGACGGCAATTCGTCATTAGCCGTCGCCTGCGTCCGTGATCCTAGTTGCGGTCGTCGTGTAAGTGAATTAGTGCAAGATGCGGAACCGTTTCGCTGGTTTGTCACATCCGCGCCTGAAGTGTCACGATAATTACTAGCTCGGTTGCGGTTTTGCTGTGAGCGCAACGATCCAGTCATTATAATGCTCGAATTATTGGTAGTCATGGAAGCAAATGACGAAGCCGAAAGTCGACGCTGGCGCGGAATTCCTGAGTCGCATATCTATAAAAATACAATGATGGACTTATAATCCAATACATACAGTCGACGAGCGAAAAAACCCGGGCGCCAAAACGTAAAAACCTTATATAATCCAAGGTCATGATGACAAATGACGATAGTAAAAAATTTCGTTTAGAAATAATAATTAGCATATGGTTATCAAGAATTTTGTGTCAACCTTCAAGAAATGATAGCACTCAGTCTTCTAATACCAAACTGCACTACTCATCTTCAAGTTAACGAGACAATATTATCTCGTCTCGCTGATGTTGCCTCATCGTGACTAAAACGACAAATAAAACGTTGAACTCTTTACAGAAACCTGATCATCAATAATTAAGTATCTGCTGCAATAAAGGACTACGAATGTTTGTGAAAATTCAAAACGCAGGACAATATTAAACAAGTCACAATGTAACAGTATCAAATTTTTATGAAATGACTTCACAACGTCGTCTTATTAATTCTTTTTATACCTACCCAGTAATACTGTTCCTATCAAAGCCAACAATTCCATAAAATATTCTGCTTTTTAACACATCTATAATTTTTAAGTCATAACCTATAAAATAGAAAATACACAATAATTAAGCAGTAAGATATGAAGTTGAATAATAGTTGTGCAGTTTGTTTAGTGACGATTGCTAAGTAACAAAAAAGTCCTTCTTGAGAACTCGTTAATGTCACAAAACAGCAATACACAAGCACGGCAACGGCACGACACTGTGAAGATTGCGTGCTTCATCTCTAGCAGAGGCACAGCGTTGGCACCCACTGACCATGAGGCTGTCAATACGAAACCGGATTGCAGGACTCCGAATAGGTCGAAGGTCGCGTGGATTGGCACCCGTTGGTTAGCAGGAACTCCATGGTAGAACCTTATTCTTGTGGTCTTCCATGAAGTTAAAACTGAGGTTCTAGAAAATGGGCTGGCAAACTCACACAAGAGTGCACATACTACAGTTTCTCTGATCCTGCACAGAGGCCACCTGCCGAGGCCCGGTCCCCCATGGAGGGTATTGCGGAAAATGAGGAAGATTAGGGGAAGCTGGTCAATGATTTGAAATTATATGACTAGCCGAACACTTTTTAGATCAATCTCCAGCACTCAAAGTTGGGGACTGATAATTAGGTTGTACATAATTAGGGGACAAGTTGTGCTACTTATCCAGGAGCCTAATTATGTTAAGGGAGAACCCGGTGACACTGCGTGAAAATAAAGGTCAAGTATGAGTTTATTCTCTGTGACTGCGGCTGTGTTAATTTCTTCGGAAATAAATCAGTCACCTACGCAGGAGGGACTGTGTTGATGTTATGATAATTTGGAATATGCAGTGGTGTATTAAGGAATTATACACTGCATCATAGTATTTACCACACGAAATGGCTATAACTAGAGATCTTACAGATTTGGCAAACTATACGAGTCAAAAAACATGTTATTGTAGGTTGTGATGCCAACGATCACGACCCGTTATGGGGAATTAGATACTAACATGAGGAGTGAAGATTTGGCTGCTTTATTTCATTACCACATACTTGAGGTTGTAAACAATGGTAGCATTCCAACTTTTGTTGCAATTACAATACATACGTGCTTAATGTTACTTTTGCTAGTGGAAACACAACTGGTCACATTGTTGGTTGGAAAGTACTTCAGAGACCGACCAAAGGATAATCCAATTCGAGATATTTGAATTCATGAGGACGGATAAATCCTCTGGCTTCGGAGTATAGATAGGTTTCGTTATCTGACGGAGATAAAGAATGCCATCCTAGGGGCTGATATGCCAGAAAGGTTGATGGCGACCGATGATGTGGATATGGTTGTATCGGTTTTGATCTTGCAGTCGTGCAAACCGCGTCGCCATGAAATGTGTTGACCGGGAAGGTGAATAACCAAGCGGAGTTTGTAATTAGAGGCATATAGTAAGAAGGACCGCAAGGCATATGACAGGGTTCGTCGCTTTCGTTAGGATAGGTACTGGTAAAGGTTTTACAACCAACAACGCACCTATATGAGTATGGTTACAACTACAACGAACAATTGCTGGAGTAGTTTTAGTGCAAACCTACTGTCCACTCCTGAGACCTCTCCCCTGCAAAAAGTACTGCAAGGAAGAAGTCAAGCGAATTGTTGTTGAAACGGAACAAGTGGAGTTTCGATTGAGGACGCTAGGGGAAAAATCGTTAAAATTTCTTTCTTGTCTGTAGCTGTGATTCATAAATCATTTTCGGATAATCGGATTTTGAACAATTTTTTGTTCGATAGCAAAATTGATGAACAAGTGCCGTTTGAACAACTCCGACCCTATCTTCCGGGTTAAAATGACTAAAAACTGCCAAGTCTGGCAATATGGGTACCAGTGTTTCGCAACCTATACCTTACGACACAGGCTACGCAAGGAAAAATGAAGATCATCTCATCTCATTGAGAAACAGCTCATCGAGACCTATAACTTTGCTCACCAAGACTTTTTTGTGGGACCATTCCATGGGCCGCTGTGGGCTCGAATATGGTTGTCAGCAAACAGCACCTAGGAGGAGGATATCATTGAGTGTTATACAGATGGCTCATTAATACATTGATATGACCCACTAAGAAGGTCGAGGAGAAGAGTGTACAACAGCTATGGTGTTCGGTTTGAGACTACGTTGGGTAGTATGGCAACTGTGTTCCAGACTACATAAATGTGACTAAAAGTTGTGTGGAGAGCTTGATACACCTCGAAACTTCGGGGAAAAGACCAGGTCATTCAGTGATAGTTAGGCTGCTTTGAAAGCTCTTAAAAGTTGTGTGATCACATCAAAAAGGTTAGAAGCGGGAAACCAAAGTGTTCTTCCATTGGATTAGGTATCACTCAAAGATTGTTGAAAATGAGGTGGATCATAGATAAGCAAAGAAAGGTGCTAACAATTTTGTATGTAGCCCAGAACCACTTGTTCTTGTTGCAACTGCAACGATAAAACTTGCTCTTGGATAACTGTTGGAGAAACAACATAGGGACAGATGAACACTGGAAGGAATGTGTCGGCAACCCCGACTATTCTTCCCATGTTTGAATCACAAGAACAGCAGCACCTTTAGAAATTAAACAAGAATCAACTTCGGATTACTATTCAGGCGACACTGGGCATAGTATTTTGCAGCCCCCTCCCCATCGAGTTTAACTCCGAGAGAATCTTCCATTGTTAAGAGTGAACCCTAATAGCCTATGCATCTGCATATAGAAATTCTTGTCCACCTTCAACTTGTTATTCCCAAAAAAACGTCCCTCTCACTTATTCTCATTGCTGACAACTAACAAATTAATAAATATAGGGCAAAGAGTTTGAGAACCATTGACATGTGATTTGTGCGTGGAAGAATGGAGCATTTTCAACTTAGTTGTAAGCAATGAGAAGAAAAGAAAGTTTTTTTGGGAAATGACAAGTTGAAGGTGGACAAGAATCCCTATATACAGATGCATATGCTATTAGGGTTCACTCTTAACACTGGAAGTTTCTCTCGGAGTTAAACTCGATGGGGAGGGGGTTGCAAAATGTCTCCACCTAAGCGACATGTGCAGTGTTCGATAGTCTCGAGAATTAGATTGAAAACAACTTGTACGACAGTGAAAGTATATATACATCCGCCCACATTTCAGTAGCCTGTAGACAGGACGGACGTTAGAAGACCCGAAATATTCGAAACCAAAAAGTCTACAATTTGCGTAAATTTTGTGAGAATTACGGTAAAAAATCGTTCGAAAATGTAAATACTAAGCTAGATACTACACTTAAAAAATTAAATGAAAGCGAATTTAGTAAAATCCACCAATCTAGTGAAGGGCAAATCTACCAATCTAATGAAGGATTATGAGTGCTACAGATGGACAAAAGAATAATTTTCCCACAATAGCCATGTGCTATTTGAAGGAGCTCTACACGCTACACTCTCTCCGTTTCAATTACACCGAAGACATTTACGTTTCGTAACTTTATAACTACCAAGGAATGATATCATTATTTCCTAGTTTCACAGAAAATTATGCTAGCATTCATTTGATTAAACTGACCCGGCTCAATACCATGCTGCTTATTCAACATCCTCATATTTAAGCGAATCAATCAAAACCTGTGGAATTTTGTCTTAAGATATCAAAGAAAAATATTTTTCGTCAGTTTGTTTTATTTTAAAAAATATGAAACGTTGAAAATATACTCGGTTCTTTTATAGTTGCAAGTGCGTCTATTTCGTTCCGTTTGGAGTAATACGGAATGATTCGACCGCGGTTTCCACCCCAAATTATGATTTTACATTTCAGAAGTTTCACCATCACCGATGTCAAAAATGTTTTTTCTCTACACAAAAATGTCTTATAAGCATAATTATGTTAGTAAGATATATAAGATCGTCTTCAAGCCATAAACCAAGGCATAAAAACCACAGAAAAATAATTTCTTTAAATCTTGACCTAACGATTGGTTTGATGAACGTGGGCTTATAAGAATAATTTGGTTTATCGTCATAAACTTACAGACTGCCATGTCTCTGCCCCTGTTTAGCTTTGCAGTGGTTAATACTGCTAAACTTTTATAACATGACTTGTTGATGTTTTGTGCATTCTTTAAAGCTTATTTGTACGTAGAAGACTGGACTTGGTTCGTTGGATTTAAAATAGGTTAAGATAAAAGTATGTTGTATTATTTAAGTTGTACTAATTCAATACCGCAAGCGATAGATACCTACAAGGTGAAAACTAACATTTGAAATTCTATTTTTTCCCGAAATCTATGATTGATTAATTAAGGTTCCGTTTTTAGCTCACTTAATAAAGGAATACAGGGCCTTGAGGTTCCGGTTAGCTTCTGGTAATAAGGGTAATAAGGTCAAGTATAACCCCATGCTCGGGGCGGGGGGGAGAGATGTGTGGTAGAAAGTCAATGGGGCAAGTATTTACATTCATATACTGTATATATATATATATATATATGTTTTACATGTAAGTGTATGTCGTTTTATACATGTATGCGTCGGTATTGGTGCATTCTACGACTGAGATGTGCACAAAAATAACAGAATTCGCTAAAATTGCACCTTCCGTTGGTCGGAGCTAAAAATTCGCATGGTCACAAAAATTTAACGGGACAAACTTCCGGATGAGCAGGTGACCAATATGGCCCGTCGACAATAGATGAGGGGTAAGTCCACCTACCCCCCCTAGAGCGGAACCCGGGGAAAGTTATTAGTTATTACTTACATTTGCAATTGCAGCAGCATCACCAAACTCAACCGATTCGCTTAAGACAAAATCGCGTCCGTCGAAGTCAGCCATCAAGTCGTCCGAGTCTACACTGTACGACGATATTGTACTATCGTAAGATGCCAACATTACGTTCGCAGTAGATGACGATTTATTGTCACACGTTGTTGTAGATGTAGCCGATTCCGAAATACGACTCATGTGTCTTAGCCGGTTTGACGATACGGGAACAGCCGCTACTGCCACTGTCGATGTTAACTGTTTCGGATTTGACTGTTGCTGGTCGGGAACACCGGCCCTTGCCGATCTAGACCCTAAAATGACATGTGTGCACATATAATTACATGATTTATTCGAATTTCTTACTGCTACACACAGAGTCTTCACATTGAAACACAGAACTGTAAACTTTGACATTTTCAATATTTAAAATTTTAAGAATAATTATCTGCGAATTAGATATCTCAATATAAGAAACAAAAAAGTTTAACCCAATTATTGTTCGAAGTATAAGTAACCCGCAGCACTTACAATGATGGAATGTCGCCTTAGAGGAGCGAGCGAGCAGCGGGCTCCCAGAAACAACTTATAAAATTGTATTTTCAAACGGGCAACTTGCAATCATGCGGCGGTCTACTGTGGCGAGTACGGTACAAATACCATCAGCTCAGCAAAAATTCTTTCTGCCCGTGTGTGGCACACATAATACTTCACAACATAGATGGATCAAATTTGATAATAGAAGGATAATGGAATAGTGGAGAAATGTGTTTGCGCTGCTGCAATAGAGCGTTGTTCAAACCTTGTAAGTTTATTACATAAGCAAATCTGAGAACTGAATGAAATAAACATGAAAAATCCGAAGCAGCATAATTTAGTATATTTTTCCATTACAAATCATATTTTGAGCTCAACATTTGAGCAAGAAGTTTGACGTGTTTAAGCTTGCTCAACGTGAGTTTATAATCCCAATAACTCAATACGTCTTTTCTTGGGTATCTTATTTCCGGACTGTGTAGAAAACTATTCGGGTATGTGCTTGCAGTAAGTACACTCCCCAGAGAACTGGTGAGAATCAAATCAGCATTAATGTGCCTAATACTGACAGTTACTGGCTTCTCCATTCGCTGAAATTTTTTCTAGAGGTTATGACGCCTTTTGGTTTGGAACTGGGGGCTCCGGATTTTGTCACGGGGTGTCAACTTGAAGGCAAAGCCGGGAGTCGAAATCTAAAAAAAATTTGAAGATTTCATGCGGAAAACGTTAAAATTGCTAATGTGAAAATAGCCTCAGAAACGGTGCAAAACGCCTCTGTTGAGGTTAGAACCAACTTTTCAACCAATTTTTTCCTGAAATAACTTTTAGCTTCAGAAAGGTTCTACAAAAGAAGTGTTTTGTCAAGTTTTATGTGACGTTCAGCCGCGGTTTTAGAAATTTCTGACAGGGGTCGGGCGGATCTTTAAGTTTTCGAAAACCATGTTTGAGTTAATGAGTGACACAGACAAACATTTATAATTCTACTATTTCTGGGCTATATTATGTGGAAAAATCTTTGCAACAATTTTAGCATACGTTTTACGACAGATACCCGATAGAGGCCTGTATTAGTGCTTCTTTAAAACTAAATTCTGTGTAGCACAGTTAGAACGAAGTTAACGATTGATCGGCATTTTAATTTCCAGCGTTCGAATTCTTGCTCAGCCGACTGTTTATCACTATGCAGAAGCTGTTTGGTTTCAATATAAAAATCCACAGCTTCTGAAATGTCGCTGTAACTTGGGTTCGGCGCGGACTGAGGCAGATACGCCGACAAGCGCATAACGTTGGCACTATGAGATTCAAAACGTGCGTCGAGCTGGCTCAGGACACCATCAATAAAAGGAATATAAACTGTGGTACGATAAAACTCATATAGACTTAAATGCAGCTTATTCAGATGGTGATTTTTATTTACCCCGTGTAACCCCCGATTTTTTTACCCCAAGCTATTATATTCCACAACTTTAACCTGATATCCGGATATATATAGCAAACTATATTTCTGTCCATCACTAATCTGGACATATAATTTTCCTTTTAATATTACATATTACCACCTTACCGGCTTTACGCGTCGCACGAAGGTTATAGCGATCCCCAAAACTGAAAAATTGAGAGTTGTCGTATTCTGCTTTCGAATGTGGCATTGGCCTGGGAGGAATAGCCATTAAAAATGGTTTATTCGGCTTAGGATACGGATATCGCGACGATTTTTTAGAACTATGCGCTCCCATAACATTTTAGTTAAAAGCTGAAAGTAAAACGAATAAGATTAATGTTTCGTGTTTGTATTTCAGTAATTACGGCAATTTGAAATTTTTACGTTTCAATAAAAGTGCAGCGATTCTCGCATGACTACAATCAAGGGCGTAGCCAGGGGGGGGTCGCGGGGGTCGCGACCCCCCCCCCCCCCTTTTTGTTCGACACAAAACAAAAATTTTCTTTATGATTCCGGCTGAAAATTTTGTCTGCGTGAGACTGCGTAAATGCCATAGATTTTGCTTCGGCTTCCTTATGGTAAGAACGCGCGCTGTGATGCTTGCAGTTTTCCAGTGCATCCTTCCAATTTGTCATAGGCTCTTTAACAAGTTGTTTAAGTTCATTGCCACCCGCATGCTGAGTCCCAAATAAGACACACAGCCGACAGAACGCTCCTTTCCGCTTGTCGCTAAAACTTAGCCAAGGATATTTTTGCAACCATGAATGTTGAAAGCTGAGCATCCGTACCCGCGTTTGTTTCCCAATCTTCACACTGCGTGCCTGTGTTGGAAACAGGTAGGTGGGGTCAGGGGTCCACGGTGCAGTCAAAACATGATACCTATCTTCCCTGTTACAACGAGTGTCTACAAAATTTCCAATGTCCCATTTATGCGTAGTCGCGCTTGGATCTTCGGTCCTTTGAAGCTTGGGGCTGACATCATCAGTAGCTACGTCTTGGGCAGCGTTCGAAGCTGTGCTGGAACTGGCTGAAGCCTCCGCTGTCGCTGGTTGGGGCTTCGGTGCCCGTTCTGCAGCAGCATCATCCCTTTCCAACGAGCTGGAAGCAGCTGCAGTAGTAGATAATCGGTGCGTTGAAAAAAGTTTTCTAATTGGCGTTGCTTTTTAGCAGGTTTGGCGTACGATATTTCTGGTTCATTATTCTTGTTGCGGTTGTTGTTGCTGCTGCTTTTGTTAGATATTACTATCAATTACTATATTATTATCATTTACTATCCAATTATATATGTATACTAATCACTGAAACGATAGATTGAGTTTAACATTAACTTCTTTGGCTTCAGCATTTCTTATTACACGAAGTTTGTTGATGATTCATGCTTGTGGGATAGTTTCTCACACATTGAATCGACACATGGGGCAAGGAACACAAGACAGACTCGTACAAATACGCACGACTGAGTCACATGCCCTCTATGACCCCGCTTTCACATTTCAGAGCGGGACCCCCGCGGACCCCACCCTTTTAGCAACCCACTGTGGGCCGCGACCCCCCCCCTTTCAAAATTCCTGGCTACGCCCTTGACTACGATATTCCTATTTTATTGCAATTTTTCTCTTAGAAAGTGTAAAAAGTCATGTATAACTACATTCATGCAGTTGCATTGAAATTTTCGTCTATAAATAAAATAAGAATTGGTGACTCAAGCAAATCCATTATATATCAAACATTACACACAATTGTCGAAGACCCACCAGTACCGTTGGCTTTACCACAAATAAGAACAAATTTCATTGTGGCAAAAAAACGTCTGATCAACTCAGTCATTCAAAGCCGTAAATGCTAGCATGACTTCCTGTGTTGTAGCCAGGCTTAACTGTTACCCTGAGTTCTCCAAATTGGTGGGGGGGTGGGGTGGGGGCCCCTGGCATTTTTCGGATCCCCCTAATTCAAAACAGGTGCCGCCGGTTCGTGCCCCCTGGCAAAATTTTGGGCTCCCCTGGTTTGTTACCGCTAGGAAAATTTTTTTGTTTCCAATGGGTCCAAAGTATGTAAAATTTGATTAAAATTGGTATTAAAATTCCGTTCTGAAGCCAAAAATTTCGCAAAATTTGTTAAAATTTGCTTCAAAATCACTTTTTATCTCCATCAAAACCGTTTTGGCAGTGTTTCTGACACGATTTTTAACCGTTTTTCACTTCGCAAAATGTCCTCTGGCAGCAGCGGGCGCCCCCCGGTTCGGAACCAGGGGCCCCTGGTAAAATTTTCAGCGAATGGAGAGCCCAGTTACCTAGAATACTGAATACTATTATAACAAAAATGTGATGGCTGTAATTTTAATGGATCCCCTTTCGTTGAAAATTTTGGGACGGTACATGAACTGGGGCAGCCTGAAATAAGGAAAGTTTAACAGAGGCACTCAAATCTGAAATATTTACAAAATACAGAGTTTTAATGAAAAAAATTAAAACAGTAATTGAACACCATTACTGAAACTAAAAGCAAGTTTCTATCCAATACTTAAATGGTTCAATCGAATATTTAGCTTTAGATTGGAATGTTAGAAAAATATTGTCAATTTTCTGTGTTAACAACGATGGAGTGGCTTTACCGCGTGGAGACAAACAAAATTTTCCAGGGGGGATCAAAATTTTGTTATGGAGCACGAGCCACTAATTATTCAGCTACTGATTGTTAATTACATTATATACATTGGTACATCGCAAAGCGAGAGGAAACAGATCAGTTATGGCTCCTTTGCTCTAGTACCATATATGAATTTGAAAAAAATTGTGAATTTACAGTTGTGTTCAGAAAAATTTCAACCGGTCTTGACAGGTTCAGCGGTCCGGACTGACAAATTTCAAAGTCGTTCCCGGACCAGTCCGCGGACATCACAACTAAGACGTGTATAAACCAAATCTATATTGCACCGAAACATTTGGTCTATCATAATACCAAAACAGGTGATTACCAGAATGGTCGATATCCAGCAGTGTAAAGTGGTATCGAACTAATACTGAAAACTGGGGCGTATTCTGTTTTGCTCTGTGTTAATTTTGAAACATTTTATCGCCTAATATAGTGCACTGATTGAGGAACCCTCTGCCCTGGTTTCTTCAAATAAGGGAGATAGGGCACTCGCACTAGGTATTTCATCCTCCGCCAGTATCGCCAAGTTCATGTCCTTGGGTAAATTTTGCTTTCCCCGCAGTTCATGAACACGATGTGCTTTACTGCACTAGTAAAGAATTGCCAAATTTTCGTCTGGTGGGCTAAAAAATATGCTAAGTGTTCCATAATTTGGCTAAAAACTCCCATATTTTACCCAACAGGGTAAAAATCAAAAAGTGTTCCATAATTTGGCTAAAAACTCCCATATTTTACCCAACAGGGTAAAAATCAAAAATTTTACCTTTTTGGTAAGCACAATTGCAACCAAATTCCAGGTTTGCTATTTTTGCCTGTTACAATACTTCATGTTCCATCCATTTCAACTGGGGTAACCTCAGATGTACTGTGGGAATCGCCTCCAGATATCTTCGGCGCATCCAGTTCCGAACTAGGAGGACCCGTAGCTGATGCCCCACGTATAACTTTGGCAGTTTGGAGATTCCAGTTACCCTAACCACCGTTGAAATAAGATTCATATACATTCTAGTTTTAGATCGCTAGGTGTTATTTCAAGCTGGACAAATGATCTCAAGTGGTTTAAGTAGTGAACATTTTACGGTTTGATTACTAGTTTCTTATAAACAGCAATCTATTTTGCTGCTAACTAATACCTTGCCTTATCACCAAGATCGCTAATTATGAGTGTTGAATATGCAATTCAGAATAATATATATACACAGCGATAAACCATCGAATATCACCATGTTGCTTAATAATTGAGAAGAAATATATACCATGCTCCCAAAGCTAAAATACATAAAAGATGAACTGCTCTATAAAATGATACCAAAAATATCCACATAGAGCGGGCGTTTGAAAAGATATTGTCATTTTGTGTGTTTTGATTGTCATGGACCCAATAAAACACCATTTTGACCCAACTCTGCAACGTATATAACAACAGCAGCACGCTATGTGCCGCTAGTGGAGGTTAAATTGCTCTAAAATGAGATAAAAAACACCGATAGTCCTAGATAGGTTGCGGAGATATTACCATTTACGTGTATTTTGGACCCCACGGGCCGACTGAAACATCCTTTTTGTCTATACTTAGGAGCGTAAATAATGACAATAGCAGCACACCCTTTATAGCTACGCTCAATAAAATAAAACCAAAAACCAATATATATATATACATGATATCGAGTGATTGTAGAGATATTACCATTTTAAGGTATTTCGAGTTTCATGGGGCCCACTTTAGAGCCCGTTTTAACCCCAATACTGCATCCTAAGAGAAACCTAGCAACTAGAAAATCATTATATATAAGTACATAAGATGCCGGTTTTTTGGACTCCAAGCGGAAAAATGCCTTCCTCTTTGCATACTTCCGTAAACTGCATCAAACTGAATGGTGTTGTAACGCATGGAGCGTGAACTATATTCGAGCTGATTCGTTAATACTGGCGTAAAACTGGAAAAGCGGTGCATGTAACTCAATCCGACACAAAATAAAAAATTAATACGTAATAGCACAGTATCACCCGTAACAATGTACACGTAGTTCTTTTGTCGGACCTAAGACGCAAAACCTTGAGATAGCTAATAATTAGACGCGGATACACTCAACAAGTTCGTAAATTCAATAATAGTAAGAGCCTGTAACTTCGGCTGCCACTTTCAACAACTCCACAAAAACTAAAAGTAAATAAAATTAAGGATGGCTAATACCTAGAGTTAGAGGAAATTATGCAAATTAAGCCCTCTTAAGATGAAAATAAGGAAGAATTTCATATAATAATGCGAGGGAGGGTATAATAAACAAAAATTTATGAAACTTACAAGGTTTGCTCTCCCGGGAAGTTAGGAATTAAAATAATGTTTTTGAAGAGTTTGGCCCCAAATCCAGACTGAATAATGAATTGCGGAAGAAGCCCCTACAACAAACAAGATAACTGTTGTAGGATGTCTCCTTGATGGGGATACGGTTGGAATGGGATGTTTATGACGGCTATCGGTATTTAAAAGGGATGGGATTCGGCACCAAAGATTGATGGGAACAAGCTGTGGCCAGTAGAATGTCGGCGGGACGCGAATATGGCACGCGTTCTCTTTTTAACTGTGGCCTGCTTTTTACGCTGCGGCGTGGCTACTTCTAAGCATTCGTGGTTCAAAGATTTTGGAACCAAAGACTGGAGCAAAAATATCTATTTATAAAACAGTTAGAAATAAGACGCACAATTCCACTTCAAGATTCTTTATTTTTGTAACAACCTATTACCACCGGTATTTTAGTACGGACTCTCTTTATACTACGCTATCAAAGGCACGGTTATACTGACCTTCTTTCTTTCTATTTTATTAACCCTTAAGATTTAGGTTATCTAGTATTCTATTAGTTCTCTTTTGAGATTAATACAAAATGCCCCGAACGGAAGCACTTCGTAATTCTATTAAATTACCTAAGCCGAAGGTCTTAGGTTTAAGCTGAATAATGATCCCTATCTTACGTAACACACACCGAAGGGAATGTGTGAGTGTTAATATTATGAACTAGGTTGTGACGAACGTACTCACCCTAGTTGCAACTTTGTCTCTCTCGGTCATCCGGCACCCGAACGGAATCCTCAACAGGTGGTTATGAGGAGAGAAGACAACTCCAAATTCATTGCTCTAAATCCACACCTGTTACTCTCTACGGGTTTACTCACGAAGTTAATTTCTGTATTAAGGTCGCCCAGATTTGTTACTCGACACACGGCGGATGATTAACACTATCTATATACTAGTAGGTTATTTGCCACTTGTGTTAGTACCGTATGGCTTAATTCTTTAAGCCAGAACACCTAGATTTTTATCATGAATTAATATTACTAAATTATACAGTAAGTTGGGTCGGTAATCTTTAAAATGTAAACGATCAATAAAAATCAAGAAATCCATCACCAGGTGTCATAAGGAAAGCCTTAAACCAGGTATATACATATATATACACAATTCTTTACGCCAAGCAAACATAAAAACGGAAAATCAATACACAGTATATCAGACGCATACGAGAAAAACCGCCATACTCCGGAGAATAAATCGAAACTGATCACTTAAATTGAAATATAATCAAATTAAACCCCTCGGAACAATAGCAGAGGAGCCCCGTCAATCACGTTATTGCCAACTTTTGCTTTTGAACCTTTCTGAAAACATGGCAATTCCCATTGGTTGGATCCCACTAGCTACTAGCTAAGTCCTTTCCGGATTTGAAAATAAGCTCAATAAAATTTATTAAGTAAAAATAAAAAAAATTAAATTTTTGGGTGATTTTGGAATGAAACCCCTTATCTAATTTCAGGAACCACCGACAATAACATTCAGTGTTATGTTTTTATTTTCTGATAGGATGGGAAATTTTATGACGGTTATCGGATATCAAATTGGGATGGGATTCGTCACCAAAGATGTGGAGTTCGAGGTGTCGCCAGTAGTATGCCGGTGGGTAACTACGTGGCTTGCGTTCCTTTTTTGCGTGTGTTTTTTCTTTTATCAGCGATGTAATTCGGCTCAGCGTTGAGGCGTGACTAGCTAGATTCACTCTGATTTAAGATAATTGACCACCAAAGTCGCAAATAAAACGTTTATTCGAAATAATAGGACTCAAATAAGGCACGTTCTTTTAGTACCACCAGACTTAGCGCACACATCTGCTTTTCACAGTTAACTTTGGCTCTATTTTTATTTCAGTGTAAGCCACTCATTGCCGTTGAATCTTTGATTATTCGTTACTAGCGTTAGGTTTAGGTTTCGACTAATTCTAGTAATCCTCTTTTGAGGTTTATGCAATCTCCCCTGGATGGCTGACAACTGCACGAGTATCTGAGTACCTCAACCTAATTCCTTAGATTAACACTAGTACGATCCTTATCCAACTTCGATGATAGCGATTAATATTTAGGTTCGCTGATACTTTATTATAGCTTTTGTGAGTTGATACGATGACCCCCGGACGGCTGGCAACGTACCTTTATTTTTAACTGCGTCACCCTTGTTCCTTAGAATTACACTAATACTGCCGTTATATTAATGTATCCACACCCGCACGGCTGACGCCCTACGCTATCATAACATCTGGATAGTAGTGGAAAGTTATTATCTCGCTCTCTCAATACGGTTGGCCCCCAGAGGGATGTCCAGAGTGGGTAATAGGAATTGATAGGTAGCTCGATGTGGTATCGAAATATTCACCCTAAACTAGCCCCAGGTTAATATCAGGTAGTTTCCCCTATACTAACTCCAAGGGATAACTCACTCGACACTGGGCCGATTGTGAACTATAATTAACAAATAATACCTAGTGTGCTATTACCAGTACTAATAAGTATTTAGGCCTAAGGTTTTTACTTGGGAAATGTTTAATTAATGAAAGAATACTCAATGTTGATGTTCGACAGCCCAGAATAAATAATTCTTAAACAAAAATCAGAAATCCACGAACCAGAATTACAAGTCATACACACCACTAGAACGTAATTCTTTACGTTCCGCACTTTTGGTAAAATTAAGGCACCGTAGAAACCATAATTCAACTCGTAAAGCTCCAAGCAATCACATTACGCTCACCAAAATCTACCCGTAACAACTCAACTAAGCTACCGTAAAGTTAGTTGCTATGTGATCAATCCCGAATTATAATAAACAAACTGAGGCTATCGTATTTCTTTAAGCATAATAAAAGTTGACACAAATAATCCGATCGATATCGTGTAATTCTTTTGCGCTTTATGTACAAATACAGCCGCGCTAGAATCGAAAACAACAACACCCGTCTCCAGTCTGAAAAAACTAAGAAACATAAATAAAAAGAAGCTAACTGTACGTGAGCTAAAATATGTACCGAATGAGGATTACGCAAATTAGCATATTCTTTAAATAACAAAAACAATTTCATGACCTTAGAATAAGCGGTCAGATGGGGGTGATAACCAAAATAGTGAAAATCCGGGTTTTGGGGGGATTGGGGGTTTGGGAGCAATAATTCCACTGGCAGTCTACTGCACCCAACACACACAGCTTGCCTTGCATTGTTTTGTCGCGCTAGCTAAGTATTTAACGAGTCGCCATCTTATTCTTTCTAAATAAACTAAATTCATCATTCTTTCTTATCTTTTCTTTTTTCTCCAAAATCGCCCAAAACTCTCCCAATTTATTTACCCTACCCAAAACCACCCTCTTTTTCTTTTCCTTTATTTTACCCTATCTCTTCTCATCTCGTCTTCGCTTCCTAGACCACCGTTCCCTATTTTCACTTTTCCCTATTATCACGTTTTTCTTACTTTAAATTATACCTACCTTGATTTTGCGCCTTCACACTGTTCCTCATAAACGCCTCTTTTTACAGCCAAAATACCTTACTTTGTCCTCCCCTACCCTTATTACCTCCCTAACCCTCCAGTGTACGTTCCCAAAATTTCTTATTTCCCCTTTCCCTTTCCGAAACCTTTTCAGAGAATACCACTTACCTTACCCCTTTTCCCAAAATCTTCTCAAATTTCGTTTTTTCTATCCCTTCCCATTCCAACTTTCTCATTGGTCAACAGCCTTTCCTCTCTCCCTTCCACAAAATACCCTATTACCATACCCCTCACCCGCTATTTCCTAAAATGCTCCCCAATCTATTTCGTTCCTACAAATTCTTTTCCTTATAGTCCTCCAATATGTTTCTCCCTGAAAAATTTTCCCTTTATTTTTTTCTTTCAGAATTTCTACTTCCTCAATCTTTCCTCTTTTCCGCCACCTTTCCTTATTCCCCGTTTCTCATTAAATACTTTAAATTCGCCATTCCCCTTTCCCGAAAATATAACTACCCCTCACCACATCATTACCCAAATTTCTCTTCCGATTATCTAAATCCTCTTAAAACCTTTATTTCCCCTACTCTATTCCATTTCATACCTTCCCAACCCTAAAGCTTTCTAACTTCCAACTTTCCCAAAAATTTTCATAATTCACAAATTCTTTTCTCCAAAATACAATATCCCTCCTTGCAATCATCAATATTTTTCTCAGCTTCGCAATAATTCCCCATCTTGCTACCCAAAACCATTTCCTATTCTCGTATCCCTCTCTAGCTAATCCACAAATTTCTTCAAAACTCCCAAGAATTTCCCATTTCCACAAATTTATGTAACCTTAATACATTTTCTATTGCCCTTCCTTACCCCAGCCACATTTTCCCTTCTTTCTCTGCGCAGTTATCGACTCCAACATTCGCAGGACATCCCTCGTGTTTTCTGAGACATCCAGACACATCCATGCCACCGCCCAACTAGAAATTTTAATGGCTGAACTTTATCATAAATTTGTATAAATTTATTTCTATTTGTAGCTGTAGGGGCAGCCAAGCATGCTTGGGCGTAGTATATCCCACGTGTAAATGCAGCCCATTGGCCTTGCTGGCCGCAAGAATCCTGTAACCCCCATCCTTTCCTGCCACCTACCCAAATTTCTGTAGTAATAATATTGTCAATATAGTATAGCTAGTTCCTTTAATAACGTTGTTATGGCTTAATTTGCGGCGGAGGGCGGCAGTGTGGCTTCGTGCATTGAGTTGGCGTGTTGATTTAATAGATTGCGTTGCATTAATATATATTGTTGTGTTCCGTTTCTAAATTTTTATTCTGTTCAATTATCCCATCCCCGTCTCCAACCCTCTCTAAAATTAAATTTTATACCAATAAAACTTAACAAAATTCCAACTCAGCAACAAAATTAAAACCTCACTTCAGCCTCAGCCTTGGTTTTTGTACGTCAAAGTCGGTTGCATTTAGCCACCGCGTAATGTAGTCACTATTTACAGAGGCAGTCATGCAGTGAAGAGTTTATATTCGTTTCATTGAAATCATTTGCCGTTTTATCGAATGGTTTCTGACTTGGCAAATCCGAACCTTTCACATTCGATTAGCGTCTGCGACGACAACCTCCTGTACCGTAACGACATAGCGATGCTAGGTAAAACGATAAGCTGCGGCGTAGGTTGGTTTCGTGAACATCTTCAAGGATAGCTGCAAGGGTACCTACGTCTGCAAGACCGTTATTTCCAATCGGCATATTCCAACTCAGTTTAAATTTTGTAAAGACCCATGGTTCTCGAATATTTCCTAACAACCAATTTTAATTCACCCCTCCCCTTTATTCCCCGTCTGTACAATTTTACACGCTAGGTTATAACAATTTTAGTCTCCCACGAGCGGACAGCGAATATTTGGTTTGTGTATTATAAGTGGGCGATGAACTAACTAAATACGTTTCGACCACGGTGGCAACTACATCGGGTAGTTGGATTTTTAGGTGGCCGAGCTTTTTGACGAAATAGTCCTTGGCATAAATCTGTTTCGTTTACGGAGCATGTTATAACGGTGTAATCGAACTCAGCTCAGCGGCAATTCGTTGCCTTAGTGTGTTAGCGGTTGGGTGTGTATAGTGCTATTGCCAGCGATCGACTATACGTTCATTGTTGTTCGTGTACTAGAGTTAACGTGGAATAATGCCGTTCTTGTGTTTTGGGCATCGGTATACTGTTGCGAGGATACCGGCACGATACTAAAAGTTTTTCCTTATTAATATTGGTTGGTATTTTGTATTTTCATGGCCGGCTGGGACACGCTACATTCGGCTGTCTGACGTGTAAATCAAAGGCGTAATTATTATTCGGCCGTATCTAGGTCCGTGTTATTAATGAATTAGGTACTGAACTAGAAAGCTTTGCAGAATACGGTCTTAACTAACATATCAGAGGCACGGCCAGCCGTATTAAGAACAAGGAGCCGAGCAGCACTTGATATATTTTTGTTTTGCTGGTTAGTAATACGTTCCCAAAAATTATAACGAATTTGGTAAAATTCTAACCGGGATATTGGTTTTCATCGGTATCAAGATACGTGAAGTAAGGAACTAGAATACGTATGCAATGTTTATCTTCAAGTGACAGCGTAATGAGAGGCGAAAATGGAGGACATATTTTGTCAGTGTAAAGAAACAGGCGGCTTTACCGACGGCAGGTCGGATGTCGAAAATAAGCTCATGTGATTTCAACAACAACAACGGCAAAAAGCGTTGGCGGCGCTAGAATTTTTTACGATGAAATTGGAAAAAGGAAATTCTTTTGATTATGTATTTGGTTCTTTGTATCCTAATACATTTGCTGTATTATCCTGGTATTGTGACTTTATTCAATAAAGAAATGAAAAACGTAATAACGATAACCGTTAAGCCGTCTGCTAATTTCCTTGGCATGGCATGGAATAATATAGTGACAACAGCGTTCGTCTACAACCATCCAGTTCATGCACGGCAATGAAAATATAAACTGGTACATTAGTTGCAAATCTAGGGTACCATATGAACATATTATAGTGATAATCGGTTGTTTGTATATGTTGTGACGTGTAATATGTTTCTATTTGCCAAATGTAAAATGAAAAACGTCACTTTAGCCTATAGCCGTCTGCTGAGGCCGTGGTACGGTCGAAACCCTTCTAGGTACATATGTAAACAATATATAAACAACATATAGATAGATACATTATATTATGTATTACACAAACAAAATTGCATTATCCAACGCCCCAGCACAAAGGGTGGGTGTGTTAAACCGACATTTTCTGACTGATGTAACAAAAAACTGGCATGAGCTTCAGAAACACAAATTTTTATAACGCTGTACAAAATTTGCAGCTACACCTGTAAGAATATACTGTATTGTACTCATTGTTCTGCCGCGTATGTATATGTTATTGTGCTGCATGTACTTGTATTCATGCTTGTACTTGTATTCATGCATGTACTTGTATTCATGTACTTGTATTTTCCCCTATTCTTTTAGGGGAACTACTTTTGACATATCGTTTTATAAAAATTTTCGTTTTTATATACTTCGGATTTCCAACAGCAGAAAGGGAAATCAATTTGTTTTTAATAAACGCTATAATGCTGTGGTTATGGTTTGCGAGCACAATATTGCTCTTGTATCCGGCAAACAGTCACGGTATAGCACATTGTAATAAACTATACATTGGTGAACCCGACGTGATCCCCGTGGAGATCAGTCTATGCGAAGAGCAATGAACTCAAAAATGCCTGCTCCGCAGCTGGCCACGGGGGTTGTGTAGAGATCATACAAATGAATATCAATTCTAGCGAAACGTCAATTCGCTAGTTAGAATATCACCACAACAATCCAACCGCTTCAAGCGGGTCCATGGTGTAGTGGCTAGCACGTCTGCTGCGCACGCGGAAGGCCCGGTGTTCGATTCCCGGTGGACCCATTCTTTAGCTTGAGCGGCATTTAACAAAAATAGCTAACATAGCTTATATTTGGTGAACCCGACGTGATCCCCGTGCAGATCAGTTAATGCGAAGAGCAATGAGCTCAAAAATGCCTGCTCCGCAGTTGGCCGCGGGGGTTGTGAAGAGATCACACAAATGAATATCAATTCTAGCGAAACGTCAATACGCTAGTTAGAATATCACCACAACAATCCAACCGCTTCAAGCGGGTCCGTGGTGTAGTGGCTAGCACGTCTGCTGCGCACGCGGAACGCCCGGTGTTCGAATCCCGGTGGACCCATTCTTTAGCTTGAGCGGCATTTAACAAAAATATCTAACGTAGCTTATACACCGTTAGTCCTACTACTGCATATTCTTGAATATTAAGGGTAAAATTTTCTTAAAACAATGCAAAATATTCTCTAGTACTAAGGGCAAGGATTATCCTTCATATTGAGAGCAAGATTTCGCAAATCTGAAATAAAATTTTTTTAATATTAAGGGAAAATTTTTGTTCTTTCACAGTCTGGGATTTTGGGGAAATCTTTTAGTACTGAATATTGAAGAACGTATCGTTCATGTTAAATAACATAATACTCAATATTAATAAAATTTCGTCTTAATATTAAGAAATATAGTACTTAATATTAAAGAATTTTTGTACTGAATATCTAGGAATAAGCTAATTCTATACGGCAAAAGCAATCTACATAACGCTTGCCACGGTTGCCAAAGTATTTTTAAATTAGTTTTCACTATAAACTATCTTTCCTTCGGAATTTGAGGCGCTCTTTAAAGATTATCTACAATATATCCGCTTGGACCACTTATTTGATTTTGTTCAACAGAGGTTCCAGCACACTTCCTTCAACAGATGGGCCATTAAAATGCAGTGTGTGTTTTGGTTCATAATTTTGTGACCATCATGCATAAAATTGCGATCTAGTAGTTAGAAGCACTGCTTGACAAGAACTGTTAACGATTATATACTTTGATGACATATCTCATTTTTGATAACTACTGTAGTCAGACATCCTAACACAGGAGAGAAACGTCATTATATAATATGAATTTTACTACAATGCCAAAGAAGCCGCGAATCTAGATGGCCGATTTCTTGTTTATATTGCTTTCCATGGCCTCGCTTCATTTATAGGTCTAAAATAAAAGATCCTCTTAAGTATAAATTATATATATTATTTGCTAAGATTATTTTTTAAACAAACTAATATTTTTGAGAGATATCACTTCCGATACGTTTTTGAATTTCTGTACAACAGTTGCGTAATCATGTGGTTGCTGAAACGATGAAATGAGAAACATTAAGTAAATA
>JASANE010021739.1:0-29933 GCA_030248225.1 Trileptium ribeirensis
TTGAACTCGAAAAAGTGGGCGTTAAAAGAGCTTCTCCGATTGGATAGCGACGAAATCGCTATCCTTCAATATAGGCGAAAATTTTGATGTGACGACTACCCTGCCGTCTCTTGGAATCAGTTTGACTTCTGCAGCGCGGAGTTCGGTCGACTCTACTGACCGGCTCCGACGCTTTGATTTTATTGTTGTTAATTTCGCAACATTTTCTGCTTTCCCGTGCTTTCTTGTTTTCGCTTTTGGTTCGCGTGTGGAATGGAATTCGAGCGTTGGAGGACCTGCGTAGACGTTTCCCGTGTCGCGGAAGGGGACTAGCGGTTGCTGTCCCGGAACGACAACTGTAAGTCAGGAGGAGAATCGAACAAATGGGGGTTTATTTTCCCCAGATCAAAATGTAACAGACCCCTGTAGTTTGATTACGTGTTGCGTGATTTTACCATCGATAGCTTGACCAGACGCCCGTCGGAGGACGTCTTATTGACCCACGTCAATTGACCTCACTTTTGCATGTTCCTTGACAAACCTCCGCTATTCGAGTTCCGTTCTGAGCATGTTGAGTGATTGCACGGGGGGTGTTAGGTTGTGAACACAAAAAAAGTCGAAGTGCTTCTGATTCCCCGTGGTCATAGGTAAGACAAATCAATGATGGACGCCTCTCGTCCATGTTTTTCATGACTTCTTACTCTTGAGCTAGGGCTATCGAATTTTCCTGAGCTGACCACGGTAAAATTCTACCACGAAATCATAGGGATTTGCTTCTTCGCGTGTTTCTGATTGTGCTTGTGGTTTACAAATTTACAGTTTAGTGGACCGTTCGATGCTCATGCCGCTGCTTGACCTCGGACCGACGTCGCAGTTAGGAATGGAGGATTAGCCTCCGTCGGGCTTTAGAAAGCCCTAAAATTTATTTTGCCAGTTGAGTTAAGGAAATTTGGGGAATGTAAAAGACTAAGCAAATTCTAAGTGATTCCAGCTTGAGCATAAGGTCTTGGCACTCCGTAAGGAGCAACGTTTTACGCATCATTGACGAACCTGCGGTTTATTCTCGATTTGTAAGAATGAGTGTTTAGTGCACAGTTAGAGATTGAAAGAGCCTCGTTTAGAGTAGACTAGACTGCCCGAGATCCCGACAGCCCCGGACAACCTCGCTTGTCAGTGACTTGGTAAATTGACGACGATAAATCACTTTTCAAAACGCTCTAGCCAAACCTCTCAAATCACCAAAGTTCACCCTAGCACACGTACGTGGTTCAACTCGGTGGCAATGCCAAGGAAAAATCCCTTCCCACTAAAACAAACCGACGACATAGACAGTGGCCGTTCCCAGTCATGGTTAACGCTTGAGAGGCACACTGCGGTACCCCGAAGCGCTGATTAATGTCACCATATCCCAATTTCTATAAAAGAAAAAATCGCGACCTTTCGCGATTCGTTTTGACCCCAAACCGAGTAAGTGCAAAACCCCGTTTTCTTTTTGGAGCGACTTGGTCGCTGAGTTTAAGCGTTTTTCTATTTTTCCTTTGGTTGCCCGATAGGCTATGTACTATATATTTCCTTTCCATGATTTTTGTCGTTTTGTCTCTCTCCTTTTCATTTTTCCCTTGTTAAGATTCGATCCTGCACGGGGAAATTAAGCCCGCTGCAGATTTTTTCAGTACTAACCACTCGACTACCGAGTTCTGAGGAAATTCATTAAAATTTTGGTGATAACTCGACTGCACAATTTCGATAGTGCAGTCGAGACACTGTACAATTTCGATGTGTACAGTGTATTAAGGCAATAGGATGAGCTCGATAGAGAGGACGACAAAACAAAAGAAACAACAGAAACAAAGGAAACAACAGAAACAAAACGAGCAACAGAAACAAAAGCAACGAAAGAAACCGAAAGCAAGACAAGGAAAAAAAGGCACCAACCAAAACAACCCCAAAAGAAAAATACCCACCCGCCCCAGGCAAACGAGTCCTAGTTGTAGGACGGGCACGACAATCCGTCAAAACAGTTAAAAATGCGGCCTCGGTCGCCTAGGAACTCGCCAGGGATAACAATTGCTCGTGCCTCTTTTCTATTTAGGCGGTCGAAATAGTATCCCGGGGCGTCCCTTCCAAAAATGATCAAAACTCTGCCCCCCGGCCGACATAACGTAGTTCAAGCGATACTCCGCCACCAAAATCAACCGCATTGCCACCGGCCTACCGGTTATGGACTATTAGGACCTGGGATAATTAAACTCCCGACTGGACTACTCAAATTGCTGAGTCAACCACTATTGGAGAACTAGAGAAGAACCTGGCCGTAGGACGGAGTGAAATGAGTGACTTGCTAGGGACGCTAGGCAACATTTGTAGGACGGGCGATGCACGCGGACAGCGTTTTAACATCTGACGGCGATGAAGGTGTCTCGTTGGCTGAAACAGGATTGGTAGCTTATACTCGTTGACGGTTGTAGGTAATCGCTTGCCCTAACAATGCAATAATCTGTACCATATTTGATTTCCGTTTTTCTAATGCTACTGATTTTTATCTTGTATGGTAGGCCTACGTTTTCCCCGTACCCGAATTCATGCCCTGTCCATGCTGTACCCAATCCGTTCTCTTCCCCACATAGTTCGCGAAGTGCATTCACCGCCGCGCGCTTTTAGGAGCGAACTTCGAAGCACGCCAGGCGCATAGCCCGAGTGACAGCGGACCTAGTTAACGTTCGACGTGGAACGCCTGGAATAGATGCTGGTCCGGTACTACCGGGAACGACTTCGCTCGCGCCACCCTTTTCTCTTTTGCACTGGACAAGGAAACAAATGTTCGGACGGGTAGATTAGTACTACCGTAGTTTGTACTTACGCACTTATCTCACTAAATGTCCTTTGTTAACCGACTTTGTACATGATTTTTAATAAACTCTTGACAATCACTTGGCGTGTGCCGTGTTGTTGATCTACTAGCGCAATAAGGACATTCAAACGGACGGGCCAACTCTGCGTGCCACGGCTTGTCGAGGGGAATACTCCAAGCCCTGACACGTGCAGTTCGCCACCAGTATTTGTGTATGAAAATTTCGGAATTGTAGCGAGAAGGGTCCACCTGAATGGTTCAACGAATTCACTCACAAAATATTGTACTCCAGCCAAGGATAAAATTTACTAGGAAGAAACATTATCACTAGATATTAACACAATCCGGTTACTAAGATATGAACTAGGTAGTCCGACGTTAAACACCCAGCGACTGTCGGAACCCTGTGGGGACCATATGGCTATAACCGATTAAGTGTTCGGCTAAGGATAAACTCCGTGGAACTCAAAATTTACACAGCAAACCTAAATCAACACACGTTTTCACCTCAAATTGCGCTGATAAAACAACTTCCGTTTAGGCTAGGATAGGGAATATTGGTATGACATCATGACCTGTGAGCAGGTTTCGGTGTCGACCTCCCTGGGGGACCTCAGTGATCATGCCAAGAGACTAGACACGCGCGCAACCAATCGGACGGGGTCCGAACACACCCCGTGAAGCGCGCCTGCGGCCTGCTAAGCTCCGTAACTTCTTGGGTCTGACCAAGAAAGGTGGCTAAATCACAAGACCTTGGGTCCACCCTTGAGGTTATGATAGCCGGGGTCGTAAGGGCATGGTGTTAGGAAGTTGCGCCATGCAGATGCGTCACCGTTATTACAATAATACATATGCGTTTTCGTATATCTTATTGTAATTCTAAGTATTAAAATTTGAATTGCTAAAACAATTATATATCGAGCTCCACTAAAATTGACTTTGTATAAGTAGTGACACAGATTTCGAGAGCTAGCTGGTTTTGTGAGCATTTTGGAAAAATTCGAGTGGCGCTATAAATTTATACTTATTCTGTATATATCATTTCCAATGCTACTATTGACGGATGCCTGTCACAGCACTTCAACGTACAGTCCTTCAATGACCAACATGTTCTACAAGCAAAATTGAAAATTTTTTTGTCGGCTGCAGAATAAACAACACTGTGTTGAATTATCTAAAACAACATATAACCTTAGTAGGTCACCAGGACTCGTGCAAACAGCAATTAATCTTTCTGATGTTGAAATTATATTCGACTCCGATTTTAAAAATTATAACCAATAAAGTTGTTAATAAAACGCTGTGAAATATCGCAAAACGATTGGTATTTTCACGAAAACGGTACAGTCGCTGTTATGCAATATTCCAACATGCTAGCCGTAACGATGAAAATGTAGCATTAACACTGGACTTCTAGTCACTATAGTTAACATTGATGTACAGCTTGCTTGTCCTTCAACAATCAATCATTTATGGCGCTTAATCCTGTTGCAGCTTGTAAAAATCATTATTAACAAAAACCGTTGAAAACAATATTTAGCGCAACTGCGGTTCGAACATTCATGAACAGAAAAAGTTTCATTGAGAAAGCCCTGAACCGTTTTGAATTTGGATATACAATTTTGCAATAAGCTAGATGCAACGTCAGCAAAACTTGATAAAATAACACATAGAAATAATCTCGTGTTTCGCTTAGACACATCATTAAGTCAATGGTCAACACAGAAATAATTCAGTGGCTTCCGTGGGTTTATTCCTTAAATTATCAAAACATAACAACGTTAGTTATGTTGTTTTATGAAAATGCATATGCTTCATAACCTTGCTAAAGTTGTTACGCGGAATTCGGTTTGTGTAACAAGTCACGAAGGTTGTAACATACTGTCGGTGTGGCAATCTTTGTAGTCATTTCAATGCGAGTGTAACATTAAACATTGTTGATACAAGCAGTGTAACATCAAATGATATAGTCGCTACAAGCATCGTTCAGAAAGGTCAGCTGTTGCACGAAGCTTGTAACGACTGACAACATTGTCATTACAATGTAACGACAACCGCAGTGTAACGAGCACCGCAGTTCTCGCGTAACCATGTGCAGTGAGTGCACGCATCTTATTGTGAATCTGTTATGCATCGTCGTATCAAACATTAGTTTCGACTGTTTAGGTCAGAGTCAGTGACGTCTCTGTGCCCTGGAACACTGGATTCTGTCGTAGCCGTTAAATATACAACTGTATAGACAAAAAGTACTATAGCAGTCACATGACTGGTGTTAGTTTAGGCTATCAGTTGTTTACGATAAGCTATTAGAAGTATCATCGTATCATCCGTCGACTGATACAGCTAACGTGCCTTCGACTTCACGGGAGTACGTTGCTGCTTATATAAATTTCTAATGTAATTACGAGCATCACTCATAATCTAATGTAATCAAATCTGCTTTTATAAATTTCTAATGTAATCACACATGTCATCACACTTATATAAATTTCTAATGTAATCACAACAGTAATCACACATAAATTTCTAATGTAATCACATCACATCACATAACATTTGATTACATTTCAGAAATGTAATGTAATGTTCATTCACAGTTATCGTGCATGCGCATCCGCATGGAAAGTCGAATTATATCTGGTTGCACTTCCAATCCGCTTTGCCTTCACACTGCATCCGATAAGGCTCAATACGGCCAAATTCTGCATTCACCGTGTACGCGTATCTCTATTTGTATTTTTCCCACTACATTCCATTCCTGATGCTGTAAAATTATGTATCGCATCGGATAGATCAGATTCGCATCAGATCGGACGCAATTCGAATATGCCGTAATGTTTATTCAATAATCTTTTACGCATATTGAATATTTCTTATGGGTTTACAGTATTTTCTGTATTTATTACCAACTCTAAGTCACAAGTCAACGTAGACTTACCAGTAAAAAATTTACACTTCCAGCAAACTTAAATAGTACTGGTCAGTATCATGTAACACGTAGTTACTAATTAACAGTCATATCGCTCTAACTTGCTTGTTTATATTTTTTCAGCCATTCATAGTTAAGCATCCAATCGATTCCGAAATTTAAAATTTAGTAGAAAGGCTCTAGCTCCAGATTTGGTGCACTCGCATTTTAATTACTAAATTAGTTGTGCAACATGGAAGTGTGCTAAACATAATTCACCTTAAATTATTTACGCCAGGCCGGGGATTGTAATAATGTGTCGCGACCCTAAAGTGTAACAGGCCCGTTCCGGCCCGTTACGTTTATTTTACAAAATTTCGACGCTAAAATTACCCAAACGCGTTTCAAATTGAACCAGACAGAGGTTACGGGAATAAAATTTCAATAGGATGAAGGGTGCCATGGTCGTTGCTAATTGCATTGTATATCATTGCTCTCTACTATGTCATTGATGTATATATCGATGTATATTCTGCCATTGCATGATTTATTGCACAATTATTATGTATATATGTGGACAGACGCAAGTGAGCCCCGAGGAAACCGGCTTCGGCTATTTGGTCAGATTTAAAGAGACAAGGAATGTAGGAGAACCACTAACTGGCGCTAAATTAATATGGAACCCGAACGGAACTCGACCGCTGGCCCTATTTCCCCATTGGAAGTTCAAAATTTAGACCGTCCGGGAGTAGGAGGCCTTTGACAATCTAAGGGGAGGGGAAGTGATCAAAATCAAGACTATTAGTTTTACCTGGTTCAAGCGAACTATAACTTAATGGTCGCGAAAGTAAGCTGAAAACAAATGGGTTACGGTAGTCTCCGATTATTCGGAAATAACGGACATGGGGCTCGTTTATCGGCCCGTAACCGTCCAACGGTTGGTATTTCCCGAAAAGGTCCCGAGTACTTTCCGGTAGAGAATTCTTAGGGCTTTGGAACGAGCTCGAAACACCACAAATCGCTGGAGGATTTCGTGAGATATTCTAGGGACGAATAGTCGAAAGTCCAATTGACAGCAAATACCAACGCTAGGTTTGGCTAGTGACCATGGTTCCGAGTAGATGTGATCTAAATATATATGTGGACATATAGTGATATATACATGTGTGTACATGTGTGCTACTTGATTTTCCCGTCCCGATACTTCTATTTTTCCGCCCCCACCGCACAATCCTCCGTCGTTATAGCACCTTGAACGCCCCAAAATGGCTTGACCAGCGCCCTAGCAACTGGTTTTTCTTCTTACCGTCGGATCATTGATTGAAGGTATGAGCGTTTCTAAGTAGTTTACCCATTTAGGCATCTAACGAGACTAGGCAGGTCTTGACCTGACCTGTCAACCCGTTATTGTACGAATTATTTTTCTATTTCTAATGCATCCTGAAAATTGAATATAAAATCCCACCAGTTTGCACCAATCCCTTACCCGACCCCTGACACTAAAGGCGCCCATGCGACCCCTCGTTCTACTCGCCTGCTTTTGGCGAACACAACGATACACGGCGGATCTCCGCCCGACTCCCCGCTAGCTCGCTATAACCCGTTAAAGTGCTCCCAGTTCGGCCTACCGGCTGAAAGTGGGTACAAACCAACCTAAAATTTATCCCTAACTCGAAACTAGGCAAATCGCCCCTCATTGCATTCACCACGACATCGCGAAAGATACCCGGCGGGTCTCCGTCAGTTGCCCCGTTAACCCGGGACGGCCGACAAAAGCGCCCCACCACTATCGACACTCTCTCTGTCTGTCGTGATTTTAGTGCCTCTCTAATCGCTGCCGTTGCAGCTGGGAAAATACCCCTCATTTGAATCGCCTTTCCAAGACGAATTCAACGATGCTTCGCCCAACCGTTAACGCGGGAAAGCCCGCTGAAACCCCGTACACTTATACATGTCGAAACCCAAAATTGGGTCCCGAACCGCCATTGCGTCTACCCCCCTCGTGTTTGGTATCGTTCGGCCCCGTTCTTTGTCCTGGGGCCGAATTTCACCCCGGCCCCTCGAAAATCCCTCGGGAACCCCTGTCCCGCCTCCCTTCCCGTGCCCCTTCTTTTCCGCGTTTTCTTTTCCTTTTTCTCTCTCTCTAACCGACTTCTTTGGTCGGTTGTCGCTGTTGTCGTCGTGGTGGCTGTGTTGTATTTGTTGTTGTTGTTGTGGTTGCTGTGTAGTTGTTGTTGTTGTTGTTCTGCATGTTTCTGGTGTGAACTTGAACGACCTTTCTGTCACTCAGGTCGTCAGTGTGTCTCATGTGTAGTGTGTTTATGTGTTCATTAGTATTGTATGTATATGTGTATGTATATAGGGATATAGATATGTATGTATATATATAGAGTATATAAGAACATGACAAAAAACAGGACGGACGAGGACAATACGTGTGAAATTCTATTAAATTTGAAAGTTTTACGGACGGACTGGACAAGAACGACTAGGAAGGACCGGGGTGGTTTAGGGCCCTCCCGTGGGCTCCTGGAGTTCCTGAATCGGACCCCCGATAGCCCAAAGGATGCATGGGAATGTGCTGCGCCCCCAAGCTAAAAGAGAGCTCATTCCCGCCATACGTTCCCCCTTCGGGACGTCGAAAGGCGCCCTGTCGGAATATTTGAAAAGCTGTCAGATAGGAATGTTTGGCTTTATCTTATAAGCCGACATTTAAACGTGCAATGTTTGCACGTTGACCCGTGGATTCGGTGGTAAGATTTAGCCCCAGATGGACTTTTAAAAAGCTACGTAGGTGATGGATGGGGAAGCTAACTCGCTAAATAGTAGAAATTTAACCTTACATCGACGAGTTAGCTGACGGAAATTTGATGAATGAGGACAAGAAGACCAACCTGTCCCGAAATGAGGACAGATTTCTAGCTTACTTCAAGTATCTTGTGTGGAGAAGTAGATTTAAATTTTTAAATTTGACGGGTGACCCAACCATTTTGTAGGACAGTTGGGGGGTTAACGGACGATTTATGATTAGGTATGAGATTTAAGAGATCTGAGTAATGATCTTTAGATCCATTGTTGACATAAATTTAAAAGTAACGATGGATGAGGTTCAAGATCTCGTTGGAATTTGGGCTAAAATTCATATATGGTCGACCTCCGAGTATGCGGAGGGTTCAAATTTGATGTCGGCGATTTCGATTGAAGCCGACTCTCTCTAAAGGGGACCCAGGGTTTACGATAGCTGTCAAAAATAAAATCTTGGGAATTTTTGATTGGGCGCCCGGGTTTGAACTCCAAAAAGTGGGCGTTGGAAGATTATCACCGATTGGATGGCGACAAAATCGCTATTCCTCAACATAGCCGAAAATTTTGAGGCGACAACTACTTCAGACTCTGGGAATCAGTTCGACTTCGACAGCGCGGAGTTCGGTCGACTTTACTGACCGGCTCCGACGCATTATTTTTATTATTTTCTACGTTTGTTCAATTGCTTTCCCGTGTTCTGAGTTTTCGCGTTTGGATTGGAGACGACATCCGGAGGACCGCGCAGACTTCCTAGGTATCGCGAAGGGGCTCTGGCTTTTGCCACCCCGGATCAAAGACTGTAAGTGAACCTGAGTAGGACAGCCTGAAACATGGGGGTTTACTTTCCCCGGATGTAACAGAGACGATCCATCGATTGACAATTTTGGTCGACATTGGTAAGGCTCTTGCCCCATAAACTCGTCTCACTTCAGTGGTTGCACGCCCTGCCTCCTCAACTGAGGGGTCATGTTTTCACGAATCCCTTGACAAACCTCCGTGTGTCGAGTTCCGTCTTAGGCGTTGTGGGCCATTGCGCGGGATGGTGATGAAATGTAGGCACCAAGGTCGAAGTCCTTCTGATTCCCCGTGGTCATAGGTAGGGCAAACCCAAAATGGACGCTTCTCGTCCACGCTTTGCATGATCTGTTACTTTTGGAGTTAGGGTAGTTGAATTTTTGTTGAGCTGACCATGGTAAAATTTCCCAGCGATTCATAGACACAGGTTTACTTGTTCATGATTATGGTTTGCAAATTTATAGCTTAGTGGCTGTTCGACACTCATGCCGCTGCTTGAGTTCGGACTGATTTTGCAGTTAGGGACGGAGGACGAGCCTCCGTCGGGCTTTACAAAGCCCTAAAATTTCATTTATCAGTCGAACTAAGAAAATTTGGGGAACATCGAAAAGACTAAACAAATTCTAAGAACCCTAGCTTGAGCGTAAGGTATTGGCACTCCGAAAGGAGCGGTTTTTATACAATCTTTGCACGATTTTGCCAGTATTCGACTTGTTCTCTAGCAAAACGGTTATCACTAGCGTTACATAAGGATCAACCACCGATTTCGCGAGTCCACGACAGCCCCGCACGACCCAAACTTACTAGGCGTTCGCTTCACAATGTTTACTTCGAAATCGTCCTGGTTCGACTATTAAGTTTACTAACGTTCACTATAGTGCGTACACGTGGTTAAGCTTGGCGATAGCAAGTAGCAAAACTCCCCTTACTGAAACGATCCAACCGCTTGGCTAGACGCCACAATCGACCACCGTGCCCGCTTCCAAAAAACCATGGTGCTGTGCCCCCGCTCTTGAAAAGGAAAAAATCGGCTGTAGCACCCTATTTTCAATAAGGAAAAATCGCGTCCTCTCGCGAACCGTTTCGACCCCAAACCGAGCAAGTGCAAAAGCCCGTTTTCTTTGTAGAGCGACTTGATCGCTGAGTTTAGGTATTTTTCTGATTTTTATCTGGTTGCCCGTTAGGCTATGTACTATGTATGCCCTTGCTTTGAATTTTGTCGCTTTTGCCTCTCTCCTTTTTCGTTTTCCCGTTTTAAGTTTCGATCCTGCACGGGGAATTTAAGCCCGATGCAGATATTTCTGTATTATCCACTCGACTATCGAGTTCGGACAAATTTTACTAAAATTTCAATGATAACTCGACTGCACAGTTTCAATAGTGCAGTCGAGACACTGTACAATCTCGATGCGTACAGTGTAATAAGGTCTTAGGATGAGCGATAGAGAGAGGACAGAAAAGAAAACAACGACAAATTAAACAAAGGAAAAGAAAAGAGAGGATCCAACCCAAAACGACCCCAAAGGAAAAATTCAAAGACCCTCACTAGGGCGTAAATGAGTCCCAACTGTGGGACGGGCGCGACAACCTGTCCAAAGTGTTCAAAAAAGGAGCAACACTGGCCGTTTAGGAGACCACCAAAGCCAGTCGTTGTTCATGCCCCCACCGAGCTAGGTCGTCGAAACTAGGAGCGACCCTTTAAAGCGATCAAACAAATGCGTCCCCGGCGAGTACCACGTAGTTCAACGGGTGCTCCACCGCCCAAATTGACCGCTTCGTCACAAGCCAACAATACTCGCACCTCTAGGACTAGGGGCAATCGAGCGCAATTCTGGACTGCCGGAGACATTGAGTCAAAAGTGGTTTTCCACTAGTGTAAGATTTATTCTAAGGGCGGAACGTTGCAAGAGAGTCAATAGGGATGTTAGGCAATATTTACAGGATCAGGAATACACCCCGAACGGAGCCCCAACACCGCTGATTGTCATATTGTTACTTCGTTCATACGATACTATTCAGTGGTAACTGTTTGTTCGAATTAGCACTGACAAATTTTCAATGACCATGTATTAAAATGTACCATAAGTGATCTGCTTAACGTAACCATGACTTAGCTGATACGCTATAGGTAACCACGACTTGATTGTTAACCATTAATGTAACTATGATTTGATCTGTAAGATGACTCGAAGCTCTTCCTTGTACGACGGTTCGTGCCCCCTCGTCTATTGAACAAGTCCAGTCGCGTCCTCCAGTGTCGGTATATTCTCATGACATGCTCAACTTTCCTGCCCTCGCCGGCTAGCACATTACCCACCCCGAGCGTCGCGCTGTTTTATTCTTCCCCCTCCTCCCTCTGTAGGTTACGTTGAATACTTATAGTGCCGCGCGTTATCCAGAGCGAACTTCGAAGCATGCCAGAACACATGACCCGAGTCATAAATGAATTAGTTAATGCCGATGTTGCACGCTTCGGGCATAGATTTTGGTCCTGAATTTCCGGGATCGCATTCGCTTGTGCTGCCCCTCCCTTTTTTTGGGACATAGACGCGGGAACGAATGGCCGTATAGGCACGGTGTTGCCTCTTCAATCTGTCATGTATAGTGCATTTTCTTCGATTGCTAGTGCGTAACCAGTATTGTACAGTACCTCAAATAAAGTCTTGGAAATTACCTGATGTGTCTGGCGTTGTTCATGTCCAAGCATCATAAGTCCGTCCGGCTGGACGGGCCAACTCTGCGTGCCACGGCTTGACGAAGGGAATATTCCAAGCCCTGACACGTGCAGTTCGCCACCAGTGTTTGTATATGAAAATTACGCAATTGTAGCGAGAGCGGTCCACCCCATTTGTCAATCGAATTTACTCGCGAAATCATCACGCTCAAATAAAGATAAAATTTACTAGGAAAACTTGACCGCCAAAGACTAATATAACTAGGCTATCAGGATACCAATTGGACAGTCCGACGTTAAACTCCCAGGGAATGTCGGAACCCTGTGGGGGCCACATAGGCTACACTGAATAAAGTGTTCGACCAGGGATAAACTAAGTGGAACTCAAAATTTATCTTGTAAAACCAAAACTATCATGCATTTTACTACAAATTTCCCTGAACAAAACAACTTCCGTTAGACTAGAATAGGGAATATCGGTTTGGTATTATGACCTGTGAGCAGGTTTCGGTGTCAACCTCCCTGGGGGACCTCAGTGATCATACCAAAATACTAGACGCGTGCGCAACCGAACGGGCGGGGTCCGAACACACCCCGTGAAGCGCGCCTGCGGCCTGCTAAGCTCCATAGCTTCTTGGGTCTGACCAAGAAAAGTGGCTAAATTGTAAAACATAGGGTCCACCCTTGAGGTTATGATAGCCGGGGTCGTATGGGCCTGGTGTTAGGAAGGTTGCGCCATGCAGCTGCGTCACCGTTATTACAAAGCATAACTGGACAGTTGCAATCGGCCTTTGCTATATTATTTGGATCACGTCAGGCCCTGTCAGTTTATAAACCAGCATGGCAGAAAACTTGTCATATCGGCCGAAATCGGCTCTTCAATGTCCAGATAATATTAAATCAATACAAAAAGCACGGTACAGTAGAAAAATAGACAACTGCAGTGTATGGCTATGCGCGGTTCCATAACAATGCGCGCAATTAGCGGCAAAATTTTCACAGGCAATTTTGTGTACGTGGTGGTCGCGCACACTTATACGCGCATAAGTTTTACTTACGGGCGAGGAAACGCCCGTAAACAACGCTATTCGCACATTTGTGTGCGTAACTTTAAAGTTACGCACAAGAAGTCGTGCGTAGAATTTAAACTATGCGTATGGATGTGTGCGTAACTTCATTGCTACGCGCACCATTTTGTTCATAACTTTTTGTTTTTGCGAAACGAAGTGCGCATAATCTTAAACTATGAGCACCTAAATGCTCGTAACTTGTAACGTTGCGAATAAATAAGTGCGCTAAGGATTCATATAACACTCAATATTGTTGATAGTTTTATTGAAACGGAGCGAGCGATGAGAGTGGAGTTTCTATTGATTGTGCTAGGGGAAAATTGTAAAAACTTAATTTTTGTCACGCTGTCGACACCCATAACTCGTCTTCGGGACGATGGATTCGGATGGGTTTTCGCCCGATAGCAAAAGTGGTAACGGTGTGTCCTTTAATTGTACTTGTCTCCTATAATTATAAACGACCGATCGTCTATAACAAATATTACAAACCGCGACGTGTTCGTAATATTTCTTGTAGATCATCTGTTGTTTATAACACATGTTATAGACGACCGATCGTTCTTATAAATATTATAACCCGCAATGTTGTTACAAAACTTATGTACAGGCGGACCTGTTTTTACCGCTTCGTTGTTCCTGAAATACTGCTCGTTGTGATTGCGGATTGCAGCTTTTCCATGCGGTATCTGTTGGAAATATGTTATATTTCGATAGTATGCACTATATTGCGGTACAAGAATAGGCTTCAACAAAAAAACTGATAATAGTAGAATTTAGATTATATGATGCATTGATTAATTGTTCCTTTTTGAGAAAATATTAGCTTAGAAAACCTAGTTTTGAGAAAGAAAAATAGGAATTACAGTTCATTTCAGTTTTTGTTCTTAATTTCTGCTGTTTTTGTTGTTAAAAAAGTCATCATCTCAGTTGTCAGTATCTAGAAGTTAAGCTATTATTACCAAACATTTCAGCTAATTTTATTACATGGTCCTTCGTGCCAATTGTCGGACGTTCAGTTACAGGATTTACGGGTTTGGAATTGGACTAAAACGGTGAGTAAAGCTGAAATCTGCTTGTATTTGTTAGTGTTAACAGAATACAAGTACAGGTCAATGCGACGTTAAAATTGATACGTAAAGATACACTATGCTTGTTCGTGTTTAGTGTTTAACGTAAAATAAGCATATTGATTCAGGCTGCCGTCAAAACGTTGGATAACATGTCGTTCAGTACAACTTTCTGCCAGTGTTTGGCGGCAAATTGAAAGAAATTAAGATTGTCGTCAGTTTCATGGAAAGTACAAGTAAATTCAGTCCTGTGTTTTGTTTAAAAACCATGTATAGCGGGAAGTTTGAAATTACATCACACGTATGTTAGATAATGGCGACGTCAGATAAAACGGTTAAAGAAATCAAATGTTATCGAAGACAGCGGAATGCTTTGTTGACAAACGCAAAGAAAGAAATAGGAAAATGTGCTTCATATAAAGATGTCACATCGTTAGATAGCCTTGAAGAAATGCAGATTAGCTTAAATAAACTCACGATTACCGAGAACCCATATCAAAAATGGACGCTGAGATTTTAGAAAATATGGAAAATAAAGAAGATGCTAACGCTGAATGTGAGAGTGCAGCTGAATTTCACGATCAATTGCTACAGCAAATTTCAGCTATCAGCGCTAGGGTTCAGTCGACTCAGCAACAGGGTCCAGCAGATACATTAACTCAAGCTCCACCACAGATATCACTTGTGGAAAGCAAAATAACTTCAATAAAGCTCCCTAAATTGGAAATGGATCAGTTCGTCCGAGATTCCTTGCGATGGGCAGAATTTTTTGATAGTTTTAGCGCAACCGTTCACCACAATGAGCACCTAGCAGAAGTTGACAAATTCAAGTATCTATGCAGCTACTTGTCTGGTGATGCATTACGGTTGATCGATGGATACCGATTAACAAGCGCAGACTATAAAGAAGCGATAGAAGCGTTGAAAGAACGTTTCGGTAATTCTCAACTTTCCATTTTTGCAACCTTGAAGCTCTGCTCATCATACCAGTTGTTGATCACGACATAAAACAACTACAACATATTCAGGACGAATGTGAAAAACATATACGTTGTTTGGTGGCGCTTGGGCTATATGAAGACACGTACGGAAAGATTTTTACCCCAATAATTCTATCAAAACTTCCAACATATGTGAAAATTGAACTTTACCGTAAGAATGGCAACAACCCATTGTAATTGTCAAACTTACGAGAATGGCTTAAAGAAGATATACGCGCACGTGACTACAGTTTAAGAGTGTTCAATTCAAAACAATGTAATACTTCGACAAATGACTCCTCCTAAGAGACTAGAGCGAAAAAGAATGGCTATCATAAATTCAAGGGGAGAGCGGCTAAAGCTGTCGGAACATCATCAGCACTCATTACAAGTGTAAGTTCAACCAAATTGCGTTGCAGTTTTTGCAGTGCAAGTCACTACGCGGATCAGTGCAAACTTTATACTGATGTCGACAGCCGTAAACAGCAAAACGGTTAAAACAGGGAGATACAACAGTAAACAGTTAAAACAAGTTAAGCCGTTAAACAGTTAAAACGGGGAGATGTTTTTCATGCCTAAGCCACAAAGATATAGCGAAAAATTGTCGAAGCTCTCGCACTTGCGCTCATTGCCACAAAACTGGGCATCATAGAAGTTTATGCTCATCCAAATGCGGCTCACCACAGCATGCATCTGTGACAAGATCAAACCTGGAAACTCAACAAATCATGCCTACAGAGCCGCAGAGTGGTGCTGTACAGTTACTTGCGCAGGGTGAGCAAGCGATTCTTCAAACTGCCTTGGTAAGCATACAAGGGAAAACGGTTAACCAATCGTTGCTCGTGCATTATTCGACACCGCAGCAACACGCAAGTTCATAACGACAGATATATTTAATCGCGTGCAGAAAAATCAGTTACCAGATGAAATTGTTGCCATTGCTGGATTTGGAGATGTCGTGCGCAAAACCGTTAGTTATAAATCAGTGGAAGTGAACTTATTGCTGCCTACCAGCGATACTTCACACACAATTACTGCGAATGTGACACCGCCTATATCGTGTCGTGTTCAGAGTTCCTTCTCAATTCAGACGATTATCCCGTCGTTCAAAAGTTGATGCTGGCAGAACCTGGAATGGTGCATATAGACATCCTCATTGCAGCCTACTATTATTATGATTTTATTGGCCCGGAGCAAGTGCATCTTCCAAATGGTGTTATATTTCTGTCATTAAGTTTCGGCAGCATAGCGACAGTGAAGGCGCCACGAAAGAATGGCACTGTATGCAACATTGCTGAGAGTGTGCTTTTTATATCTGATACTAAGTAACTTCCCAATTCAACTGTACAAATCGAACGGTTTTGGACCCTGGAAGATATTGGAGTAGGGGATTAGCCGACAGACAGATGACGAATTACCGCTGGAGCAGTACAAGAATTCAGTAACATTTTGCGATAACAGATACTATGTGGATTGGCATTGGAAAAACACAGAAGTCGATTTGAACGACAACTATCAGCTTGCAGCCGGACGCTAAAATCGCTAATGAACCGCATTCGTAGTCAACCAGATGTCCTACAAAAATACGACGATACGATCCAAGAACAACTGCAAAAGGGAGTTGTTATTGAGCCGGTGGTCAGTAAGTTCTCAACAGAGTAGGCGCACTACATTCCTCACCATTGTGTCATGACACCCGGAAAAACAACGAAGAAGCTCAGAATAGTTTATGACGCCTCAGCGAAGAGCAGCAAAATGCAGCCAAGTTTGAATGAATGTCTTCTTCGCGGACCGATTTTATTAGACAACTTATGTGGGCTTTTTTCCGTTCAGGTTACAGGAAATTGGAATAGTAAGCGATATCGAGAAAGCATTTCTTCAAATAGGATTAAACTAGCCTTCTCAACATGTTACCAGGTTCCTTTGGCTGCAAGATGTTCAGAAAGCCGCGAGTAATGACAACATCATAGTTTTCAGGTTCCGTCGAGTTCAATCAATTTGGATTTGTGTCCAGTCCTTTCGTACTTTCAGCTTCAATTCAGCACCATCTGGAATTAACAACGTCACTGATTGCCGATATTATCAAGGGAATCATTTATGTCGACAATTTGGTTTTAGGAAAACAGTCCATCGATGGAGCAAAAACGTTATATAAGGAAACTTGTTCGACGAAGCAAATATGAATATCCGGAAATGGTACACCAACAGCAATGACTTGCAAAAATTCATCAACAAAAGTGATCTTGGTTCAGCAAATATAGCAAATGTTTTGAGTTTAACATGGGACTTTCAAGAAGATACTCTTGCAACCAGTCAGATTGATATTCAGAACAATGGTGTGTATACGAAAAGACACATGCTAAGCAATCTTGCAAAAGTATATGACCCATGCGGCTACTTTTCAGCGGTAACTGTCAACAGTAAAATCCTCATGCAAAACCTTTGGAAAACGATTACACATGGGACGAGACCCTACCAGACAATCTAGCATTTGAGCGTCATGAATGTCTTGGAGACCTCAAGAAATTGTGTGAAATTCGACTGCTACAATTTCCTTTCAAATATGGCTTTTCTGAGGTGAAAAACTACAGATTGCGTTCATTCTGCGATGCATCAGCCAGAGTCTCAGTGTGTGCTGCACTGGTTAGCGAAGAAACAAGTAGACGGTCGTTTTGTTCAAAATCGTGTCTCAGAAATAAAGTCCTACAAAGACGTCGAATTTCGCTACGTTCCGAGTTAAACAAACCCAGCTGATTTACTGAGTAGAGGATGTTCAACGCAATGCTTACAGGAAAATAGATTGTGGTGGAACGGTCAGCGGGAGAACATAAAACGGTGATTGAAGTGGAACGCTTTTCATTACTCGAGCGGCTGTTAAAGATATGCACGAAAGATAAAGAACGAAAGTTAAAGATCTCAGGCTTGAGATCATACAGCATGAATATGCAACAAACTTTCAGGTACTCGTGTTGTGTGTCTGAATTGTTTGAATCTACGAACCAGCCATTCGGTGACGGATCTGTCATCGATCACTCAGTATTCCACGAAGAAATAAATTTTTTTCATTTAAACCATGGGGGTTTCAGAAGAATGTGGTCAGAATGGAGTAAACATGTCCCAAAGCTGGGTGCAATAACAGATGACATTGCTCCTGCAAAATTTACGATTAAGCGAAAGAGAAATGCTCGTGGACAGGTTAAGGAATAAGAGTGGCATCTTCGGTCAGCAATGTTGTGAAAACTGAGAATAGTAGAATTTAGTTTATATGATGCATTGATTAATTGTTCCTTTTTGAGAAAATAATAGCTCAGAAAACCTAGTTTCGAGAAAGAAAAATAGAAATTATAGTTCACTTCAGTTTTGTTCTTAATTTCTGCTGTTTTTGTTGTTAAAAAAGTCATCATCTCAGTTGTCAGTATCTAGAAGTTCAGCTATTATTATCAAATATTTCAACTAATTTTATTACATTATTTTAATGTGTGCATATATTGCTAACGACATAACACTTTTTTTGCAAGAAAACAACAGTTCCTATCTTATGGTTATCAACTATCATAACAATTGCCTATTGTTTCCTTTATTGAATTTCCACTGATAAAACTGGCTTTTCCAGAGTCTCACTTCCGCGACATTGTGTAGGATCACAAATCGCTGTAGTATGGTTTTCCAGTTGTGCCTTATCAAAAGAAAACGCCGTACTATACCAATTTGCAACCAGCAAATATAATAGCGGATTTTTTCCGCAGTTGCCGGCGGAGGTATTGCTCAATGTTTGTATGTCAAGTCTGAGAAAGCTCTTTGCCAGTCGTACATAGCTACAGCGATAATCTCCCGCAAGATATCGACAAACGAAATTGTAGATTTTCAAAATTGGCACGGTAAAGCCTATAACTTGAACGCCTGTTAGTAGTGAGCAACTCTATTGTAACCTTAGTTGTCCTTTTGATGGGTTAATCTGAAGACAAACAGTATACGTAAAGTAGGCCTGTTTGAAAATGTGTAGCACTAACAAGAAGAGATATTGGTGTGACATTTGTTGTTTGAAAAGTTTGGGAGTTAAGTAAAAAGAAAAAGTTATATTGCCGTATGTAAAATGGTGCGGTCTTGTTGCCCACAGTGTATGATGCACCCTCAACTGTTGGTGGCAAACCCAGCAGTTAGAAACCGTTAGTGTTATTTATAAGACCAATAGTGACTTGTGTTTTGTGTGTTGGGTTATAATCTCAAAAAAGAGTGAGGAGAATTTTAAAGGTTTCGTGCGATCAAAGTGCCTGTCGATGTTTGGCGGTCGTGTGTACAAGTTCACGTTGTACCGCTATCCATTTGTTAAAAATATTTTGGCAAATATGGTACGGAAAGCGAACGACAAGAAATTTGTTCGGAACGGGTAAAACACAAAACGTCAGCAAGTAACAGAATCCCAACTACAGTCGGACGGGTAAACACTACATGAAATGTCTAATAAACCACGAAACTGTATGGGTGAAGCACCCAATGATCTCATAAGCACAATCTGCAGTCGAACGGGTAAACACTACCTAAAATGTCTGATAAACCACGAAATTGTCTGGGTGAAGTACCCAATAATCTCATAAGCACAATCGAGTATTGGGGTTATCTTATTGCTGATTTTCATTTGAGGAGGAATAAGAAATGACAGATCACTGCTCGACACCATGTCGGTTTCTATTTACGACCTTGTGGGCGGTTCAGTATGTCAAAATTATTATTGAAACTTAGCAAGCTTTCAAAGCTTCGCATCGAATAATGCAGACCACGCAGAACTAGTTCATAGAGATCTACAATTTTGCTAACCACGACTTTTTCGTGGGACCACCTCCTGGGACACTGCGGGGTCGAGTATTGTTAATCATTTTATATCGTTATGGGCCTTGGCCTCAATGGGCTTCAAGACTGATGCAAAACTGAGGAATCTATCATATATTTATCATATTTGTTGAAATGTATACAAATTCGACACAACACCTTATGATATGTTCCAGAGGTGGAACCGGGACACCATTTTACTTCCCGGTGATAGGCTGATTCAGTCGTGTGCTGACGGAAAAAATTCTGAGCCTGCGGGTACCCGCGAAAATTGATTGGAGGCTTGTACACCGCGACTGGGCCTGTACCCGCGCGCGCAAAGAATTATATGCCCACGAAGCGCGAAACTTGTAAAGCTATATGCGGGCTTCAGACGTTCATTATTATTGACTTTCATATACCTATGTATTTAGCTTCCGATAACATCTTTGGCATAGGCATTCGCCACATTACATGACAAAGAAATTGACCCACTTTAGTTATCTGTTTTCCTACCGCTCAACGTGCCGCCATAAACGAAAGATTTACCGCTTTGAGGTATTGCGAATTAAGTCGGATCTCCGTCCATGAACTTTACCATAACACTATTGCACAATCGCTTAGTTTTCTTGGACGGGTACTCACTAACGCAGCATTTGAAATAGCGTCTACTAAACGAAACGAACCGTCGGTCCACGGATTTAAATAGCACTCAGTAAAGTGACAATTTGGTTATTTCGGTCGGCATAGCCTACTGCTCAATCAATGCACCTACAAAGTTGCCAATAAACAAAATCACAAAGTAATTTCGATAGCGATTGCCAAAAACAGCCGTCAAGTTTTCAGGACATTGCTCAATAACCGGGACCGCTATGTCGTTTTGATGGCGCTACCTGTACAGATGATATAGTACGGTCATGATAGTGACACGGCTACTCGGTCATGATAGCGGCCCGATGACTCGCTTTTAAAACTAGTGTCTCACATGGACATGCATAAAACGAAGTTGATCGGGAGGTAGTTTAACCGTCCAACGAGGTAAGTCATAGCAACTTTATGACATTTCATGGATTAATTCCTGATATCTAGTTAAAAACCGTAACAAATTTGTTTGTATAGATAAAACCTGGTAGATAATGATGATTTAAACAAATATCATTTACGATCCTTAATGCGAATGCACATGGGTTGCACAGCTGAATTGATTGTGTCATAAAATATAATCGTCTACGCATAGGTAGATTAAGTCGCATCAAATAATGATCAATGGAGTTTACAGCGTAATCATATTTTTATTTGCATTACCAAAAAAAGTCCGAGCTGTCGTACTTTGGCATCTAGCACAACGTTACCATGCCTCGTCGGCGCGGTGTGTCGTTGTACTACAAAAGCCATAGCATGCTATTATCACACATGCATATCGAATGGTTTCCCCTGAGGATTTGATCCCCCAAAGGCCTTGGCTACCTCCCCGCAGGTGGTCCAGCCCCCCTGCTTCTGCAGGCTCCAAAAATAAACAATATAATCTTCATGACAGTCTGCTTTTCGACAGTTGCACAATAAAAGACAATGATATAATGCGGCGTTTACGTTATAAAGGATCCCCATGTAAAAGGTTTGTCACCTAATAGTCTACACCACACTATCTAGTGGTATGCGGTATATATCTACACTAATAAAGGCAAGAAATGGTGTATGAGACACCATCAACTTAATGATGCATCATTTACGATAGGACACGTGCACGTGGTCCGAATTATGTCACGCGTTTGATTGGACTGGTTCTGGAGAACTATGGCCCAGCCTGGCATTGCTGGTACACATTGAAAGCCTAGCTGAGCTATTTGTGACTAACCTAGGGTTCAGCTGAACCATATGTGACAAACGAAGGGCCTAGCTTGACTGTATATATAATATGATTTATTTAGTATAGCCAGTTCGTGTTTTGAATCGTACTGATTATTGTCGTAAGGGCCTGCTAACCGAATATATTGACTTCTTTGTTATGTGTTCTACGACTTAGTGTTGTCCGATGTCACACAGCACTCGAGAATATTTAGTAAATTCTGGTTAGCTACTTATTTAGCTTTGCAGACATAGCTAATTCCTAGCGATCTTGTTTCGGTCATGTGATGATTTGCTTTAGTTCGGTTTGGGGGTTTGGTTTGGTTTTATGTTATGGCTCGCTTACGTTAATTTGTGTGCGCCGTGGCTTAGCTGTGTCCTAATAGTTGGCGGTGACTGTCAGCATGTTCGCGTAACAACGTAGCTACAACGACGGATATATGGGACAGTCTGCCATGACTGTGTGGATTTTTTGATCAGTCAGCGCTGACTATGTAATATGTCCTTAATAGCACGAAACCACAGTATAGCATAACGGTCGTAAATATCTCAAGTATAAACGATGTTATGGGGCAAAATTTGACAGCTGTCCAATGCTGTATATTTAAATTTTGGCAGCTGTCCAACGCTACAAACTTAAATTTTGGCAGCTGTCCAGCGCGTGGAATTCAAATTTTGGCAGTTGTCCAGCGTGGTAAATTCAAATTTTGGGGTTGTCCAGCGCGGGAAATTCAAATTTTCTCAGCTGTCGTACGCTGTAAATTTAATTTTTTGGCAGTTGCCCAGTGCAGGAAATTCAAGTTTTGGCAGTTGTATAGCGCGGGAAATTGAAATTTTATTAGCTGTCCAACGTTGTAAGTTTAAATTTGGTGGTTGTCCAGCGCGGGGAATTCAAATTTAGGCACTTGTCCAGCGCGGTAAATTCAAACTTTCGGGTTGTCCAGCGCGGGAAATTCAATTTTGGCAGAATTCCAATAGCGGAGACATAAATTGCGGTAACAGTGTGGCGTTGGCCACCTATAATATATGGAATATGTGCAAATTATATAATATATTGAAATACAGGGCAGTGGCACGCGTTTGCGAAATATAAAAATTGTGTCGAAAGAATAACAATCGCTCAGCCGGTAGAGTGTCTGCTTGCGGATTCAAAGACACTGTGGGTTTGAATCCTGCTGCACATACTACTCCAACCGTATACGGCATCCAGGCGTTTCGCATCATGAGGTCCCGCATTTCGTGCAGCCGGGTAAATTTTGGTTCTCTCAGCTCTCCTCCGGGTGATTTTCCATTCGGCTAAAAATTAGCGAATTTTTCTATATCGGAGCAAAAATATGTGTATTTACCCCTATTTTTGGCCAAAAATCTAACAAGTTTTTCATTGCAGAGCCTCAAATCGCTCAAATTCATCGCAATTCGATATCCATAAGAATTGTAGATTGAACTGCTCTGATTTGACGCTTTTGACATTTGCTGTACTTTACGCTGTCCCGTAGTTCTACTTACGCTGTCCAGCAGTTCTACTGTGTGGCCACCAAGAAGGACTGAAATGACGAACAAAAACGTAAGATATGCCATATACTTTCGGTTCTACCAGTTCCGAACTAGAAACCCCCAGGTCATGCCGCATGCATAATTGTGGTTAGTTTGGAGAATCTAGGCGGCCCAGAAATATGAGGGATACAAATGGAAACAACAATTGATGTGATCTGATAGATGTGACAATCAACTTTGTTCGCCTTTTGAGGCTGTAGCGGACATAAACGCAAAATGAAACTGCCATAGTTTATTGGTAGAAACACAAGTTTATATACAGAGAGTCTATTTGCTTATTCCATCTATTTGCATATTTGCTATTTGCTATTTCGACTATTTGCATATCTGCATCATCATTATGTTTTTCTTTCAACGAGGACGGTCAGTCCTATATTACTCCCCTTTAGTCCGGAGACCGTAATCGAACCGTTCTACCGTAGCGGGTAGTTACTGTTTGTCGGACGGACGATACTGGACTGCTGGATGACATAGCTGATCTGGAGGCGGATGGTGCTGTTGCAAAATTCTGTGGTTGCGTCGTCGTGTTTTCTTTGATTGTCTTATGGGCCATTGCGGGAGTTGCGATTGACGCCGTAGATTGTTCGACATCGATGAAGGCAGGCTTTAAATGGTCGATTGAGACGTTTTCACGTTTGCCGTTGATGTCAATGGCGAAATACTTTCCAGATCGCTTGAGTACGCGAAAAGGCCCGGTGTACGGTTGTTGAAGTGGACGACGTACTGCATCAACTCGAACGAAGACGAAATCTGCGTCGCGGATTCCAGCAGGTATGACACTCAGTCTGTCTACACAGCGGATGGTTGTTGGTCTTATTTGTTGGACGGCTACGCGCAACCGATCAACAAACGAGCGCGGATTCTCATTGACTGTTTGCTCACTGGCTACGATGAATTGACTTGGCAAGTGCACGGTTGTGCCATAGACCATCTCGAAGGCTATCGCACCGATATCCTCTTTTATCGAACTTCGAATACCAAGGAGCACCATCGAAAGCGCTTCGGTCCATCGGGTGGCGTTTAGCTGTGCCTTGATTGAAGCCTTGACCTGTCGATGAAAGCGATCTACTAGACCATTGGCAAATGGATGATACGCTGTTCGACACCAAGTAATTGCGTTAGCTGCTTGAAAAGTGAGGACTCGAATTGTCGCCCACGGTCGGTTGTAATCGCTGCTGGCAATCCGAAACGAGAAACCCAACCAGATACAAAAGCGCTGGCGATAGTTTCCGCAGTGATGTCGGCGACAGGAAACGCTTCGGGCCAACGAGTGAATCTATCGACCACTGTGAGAAGGTAGGATTGTCCGTTGGACGGCGGTAGTGGACCCACTATGTCTACATGCACGTGGTCGAATCGTCGGTCAGGCATCGGGAAATGACCGAGCGGAGTGACTGCATGTCGTTGTATTTTTGATCTTTGGCAGTCAAGACAGGATTAGACCTATTGTCGAACGTCTTTGTTGATCCTGCCCAGACGAATCGCTGCGTCATCAGACGTTGAGACGCACGGATGCCTGGATGACCGAGGCCATGAAGGGAGTCGAAACTGTGGAGGAAGAACAGGTCGAGGAATGTTGGTGGAGGCATCGCACAGGATTGACTCGGTCGACATCGGCGTCGGCATCCACTTGAAAACAAGCGAAGCATAGTCGCCCGTTGTTAGTCCGTCGGCGGTGGCAGCTTGGGCCTTTGCCAATGTGGTGTAATCTATCCCAGCTGTTGTCGAATTAATACGTGACAGAGCGTCCGCTGCGGCGTTGTTGAAACCATTTATGTGACGGATGTCATTGGTGAATTCAGCGATAAATGACAACTGGCGGCCCTCTCGTGGTGATTGACGCTCGGATCGCGTCTCGAGAGCGAACGTCAGTGGTTTGTGATCCGTAAGTACATGAAATCGACAACCTTCGACGAAGTGACGAAAGTGACGGATCACAGCGTAGACAGCTAACAATTCACGGCTGAATATACTATAACGCGTCTCTGCTGGCGATAGCTTGCGGGAGAAAATACTCAGCTGTTGCCAGGCGTCGTTGTGGTATTGTTGAAGCGCGGCTCCGATCGCGACATTGGAAGTGTCCACTACAATATTGATCGGAACGTCGGGCTGAGAATGTATCAGCAAGGTAGCGTTGGACAAAGCGTCTTTGCAAGCATTGAAGGCTGTTGAAACATCACTAGATCACTGTAATGCCTTCGATGACTTAGAATCGCGGAGAAGTGAAGTAAGCGGCATGACGATTTCTGCACAATGAGGGATAAATCTGTGATAAAAGTTCATCATACCATTTATCATTCATCTTGCGAGTATCCAGGACGGGTGAATAATCCCGGATTGCAGCGATCTTCGACTCCAGCGGGTGAATACCATCGGCATCGGGACGATGACCCAGGAAATCGAGTCGTGCTTGACAGCATTGATCGCGATACCATAGTCACTGAGTCGCTCAAAAAGCAGTCGAACATGCATCATGTGTTCGTCATGGCCCGCACTCGCGACCAGAATATCATCGATGTAGGCGTAGCAGAAATCGAGCCCACGGATGACTGTGTCGCTGAATCGCTGAAACGTTTGTACGGCATTGCGGAGCCCGAATGGCATGCGAACGTATTCATAGAGACCGAAGGGCGTTATGATTGCAGTTTTGGGGATATCATCAAGAACGACGGGAATCTGGTGGTATGCGTGAACAAGATCTACCTTGGAGAAAACAGATTTTCCCGCGATGGTTGTTGTGAAATCCTGAATATGGGGCGCTGGATATCGATCGGGCACTGTCGAGTTGTTGAGGGCCCGGTAATCGCTACACGGTCGCCAGTCACCATTCTTTTTTCGGTACCTGTGAAACGGAGATGAATAGCAACTTGAAGACGGTCGAATAATTCCCAGCTCGAGCATGTGATCTAACTCAACTTTGGCGCACTTGATCTTTTCCGGCCGCAGACGTCGCGGACGAAAATGAACCGGAGGACCCCTTGTCTCGATGTGATGACCGACCGGATGCTTGACCTCAGCCATTATCGTAATCGATTGTGTAATAGCGGAAAACTCTGTTAATAAGTGTTCGTATTCAGGCTGACACCATTTTGGTGACGCAAATGTGAGGTTGAGAGGTGCAAAGTTTGCTATGGTACCCTGAATTCTGTAACGAGTTACGGCGTCATGCAGTTTTGAGCGGCGCATGTCCGGTAAAAGGTCGAAATAGTTGAGAAAATCCGCGCCGATTATCGAATACATGATATCAGTGATGATGAAGACACACCGGAATGTTCGTTTAAAAAAAAAAAAAACAAAAAAAAAAAAAAAAAAAAAAAAAAAAAAAAAAAAAAAAAAAAAAAAAAAAAAAAAAAAAAAAAAAATAAAAAAAAAAAAAAAAAAAAAAAAAAAAAAAAAAAAAAAATAAAAAAAAAAAAAAAAAAAAAAAAAAAAAAAAAAAAAAAAAAAAAAAAAAAAAAAAAAAAAAAAAAAAAAAATGTATTTTACAAAAAGCAAAAAAAAAAAAAAAAAATAGAGTACAAAAAAAAAAAAAAAAAAAAACAAAAACAACACAACACCACAACAAACACACCAAAAAAAAAAAAAAAAAAAAAAAAAAAAAAAAAAAACAAAAAAAAAAAAAAAAACAAAAATAAAAATAATAAAAAAAAAAAAAAAAAAAAAAAAAAAAAAAAAAAAAAAAAAAAAAAAAAAAATAAAAAAAAAAAAAAAAAAAAAAAAAAAAAAAAAAAAAAAAAAAAAAAAAAAAAAAAAAAAAAAAAAAAAAAAAAAAAAAAAAAAAAAAAAAAAAAAAAAAAAAAAAAATAAAAATAAAAAAAAAAAAAAAAAAAAAAACAAAAAAAAAAAAAAAAAACAAAAAAAAAAAAAAAATAAAAAAAAAAAAAAAAAAAAAAAAAAAAAAAAAAAAAAAAAAAAAAAAAAAAAAAAAAAAAAAAAACAAAAAAAAAAAAAAAAAAAAAAAAAAAAAAAAAAAAAAAAAAAAAACAAAAAAAAAAAAAAAAAAAAAAAAAAAAAAAAAAAAAAAAAAAAAAAAAAAAAAAAAAAAAAAAAAAAAAAAAAAAAAAAAAAAAAAAAAAAAAAAAAAAAAAAAAAAAAAAAAAAAAAAAAAAAAAAAAAAAAAAAAAAAAAAAAAAACCAGGTCAAGAGTCACGGATCGCTGGCGAATGTACGGATTGTAGAGTTGTTCGCTGCTTGGAGGGGCAGGGTGGATGATGGCAGGCGTCGATCGTTTGCGGAGGCTTTGAGGACGCTAACCTGAGCACCGGCATCAACAAGGAAACGATGCCCGGCTTTGCGGTCCACGACAAAGAAGAGACGATTGTGGACGCCCGCGGGATCACTCGTCGTGGCTAGTGTCCCGCTTGAGAGTTTCCCGACAGCTTGCAGGGTGCGCGACACTTCTTTGCAGTGGACCCCAATGTGGCATGGAACCAGCAGACGTCGTCACCATTGCTGTTCTGATTTCGACCCCTCGATTGACTACGGTTGCGTGATGGACCTCGAATATGGTTGCCCGATTAACGCCACCCACGGTTAAGACTTCACCGATCGAATGTTAAACTTGAAACGAGTTGACGAAGTTCGCGTACCTCGGATCGCAGAGCAGAGATGTCGCTTGTTGATGCTTCGGACTGCACGGTTGCAATTTGGGTGGCCTAACCGGAGACTTCCATGACCTTGTCTGCCAGGGCTGCGGCGGGTTCTAGTGTTGTGCTCTCGGATGCTGCAACAACGACCTGGACGTTCACTGGCAATCGCTGCAAGAAGAGTTGTGCAGGATTGAATCGTCAAGCGCCGATTGTTGGGAACCCAGAAGCTGTCGCATATATCGAAGTAGTTGTGAGGGCTTGTGGTCACCCAGCTCTTCGGCAGTGTGTAGCTGTTGGAGGCGACGTTGCAGCTCAGACTGCAGTGTGTAGCTGTTGGAGGCGACGTTGCAGCTCAGACTGGATGCGGACAGTCGTTGCACCAGCTGATTGCGCAGCTGGTCGTACGGCTTGTCTGTGGGTGGCGTTATCAGCAAGTCGCGGACTTCGGTGGCATGCTCGGGAGAGAGGGAACCCACAACGTAGTGATACTTTATTAGTTGCGTGGTAATACCGCGGATTGCGAACTGGGCCTTGACTTGGGCGAACCACAACTCTGGATCGGCGGGCCAAAACGGCGGTAACTTGATCGCAGCGCCAGCACCGAGTGCTTGATTGGCATTGTCCAAATGACCTGAGTGAGTTTCAGGCATCGTTGGATTGTCTTTGTACCCGTTTGATTGACTGGTTGAATCGCGATTGCAGGGATCCAATTCGAAAGGCTTGCTTCGTTTCGAACGAACGTGGCAACGAGCTTGAGGATCGGTATCGTCGCTGGAATTGAATGACACACTTGAACCACCCGAACATTGAAAAAGGAAGTTAATAAATGTAACAAACGTCGGGCTCACCAATTGTAGCTGACATAAACACAAAATGAAACTGCCATGGTTTATTGGTAAAAACACAAGTTTATATACAGAGGGCCTGTTTGCATATTTGCTATTTGCTATTTCGACAATTTGCATATCTGCATCATCATTATGTTTTTTTCAACGAGGACGGCCATTAAGTGCGCTTACCGGGAACCGTTTTGAATATTGAGGGTAAAACATCGGGGGAACAAGTTAATATAGAAGATATTGGCGCCAAACTAAGAGGACACGGGGTGGTGCGAGCTTAGATAAAACACATCGGGGCAAGATAAAATAAGACACTCTGAGGCCAATATAATATAAAACATGTCTGCAGTAAGCAAGATAAAGCTCCTCTAAACGAGCGGGATAAGATAAAAACGCGCAATAAAACCTCATTCCCAGGATCATACATGCTCATAGGTGGCAACGGGGCTACCCTTTGATGCTACGATACCCCCTCCCCTCCCTGCGTCGGCTGCTACAGCGTGACATGTGATGCAACCACCCAAAGTCCCGTAGTCCCTTTTACTTAACGCCTCAAACATATATGCCTAGGATGCAAAAGCTCATTTAAAGGAAAAATGCGTCATCTACAGTTATTTTTTGGGGAGAACAAATGAGTCCCTTTCCAGCTTGATTTCTAGAGGGTACTTACCCCCTCCCCATCTGTACTTCGGGCTGTGAGGTTAAAATGCTGATATTTTTTCAAAAAACTACATTTCCCTCGATTGTAAGAGCCTTTGAATAGTTATAGTGGATATACCTATCATTAGCATGAGCAGCTAAACCGACTAACAAAGCTACCACGATATATGGATACTTAGAGATGCATTCCTACTATGAGTTCCCCTATGACACATTTGCTATACGCTTCTCAAACGTGGAAAGTGCTTTGTTGATCAGTTTAGTTCGATCCATTACGACCCACGTTAATACAATTAACCCGGCGTGACCCGAAACCATCCCTACAAATCAGGCTTCTATTTTACTTTGTGCTTTATACAGTAGAAAATTCGGCAAAATCAGCAAAATTCTGTGCTAAATCGGAAAATAGTAACGCGGACAACGCTTACGCTTTCTACATCGCAAATCGTGTATGCGTCCACAAAGGGAAACCGTGATTTGTTCGCGTTCATCGGTTTTACGATCGTGAACT
>JASANE010021743.1:0-11205 GCA_030248225.1 Trileptium ribeirensis
GTATGGAACTATTGTAGAGTCCTGAATGGCAGGAACTCTTTCATTTGGTACTTCAATAATACTACAACAATTTCGGTTAACAATTTTGCGTTACGCAGCGTTATGAGTCCTGGATTACAGGAACTCTTATCGACATTATATATTTCACCATGGTCGAGATGGACAATATTAATTTTGCCTCATCATGGTCGAATACAACAATGGCAACAACTATTATGGGTATTGACATTGTATGGAATAGACATTGTGAAGTTTAATACCATTTGTTTATGTATTTTTCTTATATTTGTCTTGTATATCCATTGTGTTATAGGAGCTTGTAGGAACGATTAATTTTTCGCCTCGTCATGGATGAATGAACGGTATGTGCCTGCGGCAACTGCGTGTTCATCAACAATAACAATATATACTGCGGTAATATATATGACGAATCGAGCTAGACTCGTTAAATTTGGTAAATTGAGGGTAGCCCGTATTGATTTGTATTACTTATTTTCATCATAACTTGTGCTACATTGTGCCTTTAGAAAAATTCCATATTATTTTTCATTCACAAAATTTACAAAAATTTCATAAAAATTTAAATAATTATAAAAACCCAAAAACAACAAAAAAATTTATAAAACTCCAAAAATTTTCTATTTTTACTTTTCACTTATTTTGGTTTTGTCATAATTCTTGTCATTCGATTTTTGCTCATAATAAGTGTACGTGTATTGCCTAATTTACGTTGGGTTTCCAGATAATTGGAGCTTTCATTTATATATATATTTGATGTTGCTTGTCATATTATTTGCCATTACTTGTTATTCATATTTGTTATTACTTGTTTTCAGGTTGTTACTACCCATGCCGGGACGTCATGGGCTTACTAAGGGGGGTGTTGGGGCTGGTGCCTTTTTCACCACAAAATTTTTCTTTTTCTTTTCCATAAAGGCCGCCCCCACGCCGCCCTGGTATTCCCTGTCGCCCTCGGCATGGCATATGAGCGTAATGTGTACGGAAACATATATATATCCTACTATATACATATTATATATATTATATATAAATATAAACTAGCTATGTATTTACCTATAAATATATAAAATATAATAAAACCTATATACTTACTAAAATTCCCCCATCCCCATAAATTCCCCAAAACCTAAATTTCTTAAATAAAATTTATACAAAACACACTTTTTCTTTTTCCCCACCCTTTTTCCTACAATATATACCTCACCCACCCTTCTCTTTTATACACAACTAAAATTCTACCCAAAATCTATTTTTCTCCTTTTTCCTACTTTTTCTACCAAAATTCAAACCCCTCCCTCTCACCCAAACCTCCACCAATTTCCCTAAAATTTTCATATCTTTTTCCCATAACCACCCCCATCCACATATTAAACCCCCTCCTTCCCCTTCTTCTTATTTCCTATAAATTCACCCTTTCCAAAAATATCCTTTTTATCCCTTTTTCTCCATTTTTCAAACATCCCCCATTCCCTCAAAACTCAACCCCTATCCCCCAAATTTTAATATCCTTTTTCCCTTACCACCCCTATTCATATATCTACTCCACCCCTTTCCCACCTCTCTATTTTTCATAAATTTCTACTTTCCAAAATTCCCATTTTTCTCCAACTTTTTACAATTTACAAACATCTCCTATTTTCTAAATACCTAACCCCCACTCCTCAAAATTTAAATACAAACTCCCCTACCTACCCCCTTCATCATATTAAAATTTCATCATTCCCCTCTCTCTACTTTTCTCAAACCACACCCCAACCTTCTACCCCATTTTTCATTTCAAATTTATCATTTAAAATCCTTTTTAAATTTTATATAATATATAATATATTTATCATAATCGCGGCAAGCGCGTGTTATTTTCATATGTTATGGAGTATCATTTTGTTTCGCCGATTGGGCGTCTTGCATTTGTATACATGGTTACTTGTTATTGTATAGTGAATTTAATGTCAGTTAGTGTATATGTTATGATGATGGTTGCAGTTTCTGGAGTTTAATTAATTACCTAGCTACGCGAGAAGACGTGTCATGGCTGTTTTGATTATATCGACGTCTATTATATAACTTACGGATTCTTACGGTTTTTTTTCTTTTCTGTGTGTTCTTGGAGTGCGATTTACGGCATGGTTAAAGGCATTGTTTTGGTGTAGTGTAAAGGATTACGCTTCTGAGAGAGAGGAACTTTGTGGCGCTCTCTAGCGAATGTTAGTTGCGAACGACGGAATGTTACATGAGTTTCGCCTGTGTATTAAATCGCGTTACAAGCTGCCGAGTGAAACATTGCGTTTTTTTATAACGAGCATTTCGATTTAAATAACTAAGACTGAGATCATGATAACCTGATATCGTAGAGTCACATCAATCCTCAAGGCAGTGCTCGAAGTTTCTTTCTTTCGCGCCGAATAGCGACGTGAGTAGCGGTACTTGTCATAGCATCGGTGTTGCTAAGCCATTTGCGAGTGTTAGCGTCAAGTGGCGTGATTTTCATAACAGAGCATTTAAACTACCTGGTCATGTGTTGACAAGCGTCAAGGATTGCAGGATATTAAAGCCTGATCGGTGAGATAAGCGTGTAATATTGTTTAGAGTGACGGGAACGCTGGCCTAAATTTTTCATTCAACGAGATCAGGGTTTTGGACAAGGAGATACTGTACAAATACTGTGGAGTCACATCTCGTCGACTATAAAAAAACCCAAACTTTTGGTGATTAGGGTAGCGTTCCGGCACTGTAATTTACGAATAAAGTGTATCAGCGTCCGGCTATACGTGTGACGTGAAGAGCGTAATAGTCGTAATACTCGAGTCGTAGAACAGTGTCGCTGCCAAACTAAGTTCGTCCCGAGTACCTATCACCACTTTCCTGGTACGCCAGACCACGAGCTCGCGCACCCCAGCTACTAGTACGTTATTTATTGGTGGCCTAAACTGTATTTTTCGTGTGTTATAGTAGCGACTGGGGGTCGGAGCGTCGCGTAAGCACGAGTCTACACGCCCGTCGAAAAAGATTAAGCTCCGACAGCACATAAAAAAAAAGAAAAGAAAACCCGAGGGGGGGGAGGAAAAAAGCCCCCCCTTAAGGCGGGCCCCCCGGCCCCCCCCCCCCCCCCCCAAACAAAACACCCACCAAAAAGAAAACAAAAAAGCACCCACACCCCTCCCCCCCCCCCCCCCCCCCCCCCCCCCCACACCCCCCCCCCCACCAACACCCGCCCCCCCCCCCCCCCCCCCCACCCCCCCCCCCCCCCCACGTCCGGCCACTAAAGTTGACGTGGGCCTAGAGGGAAATTTGCATTTCAAAATCAGAAATTTCGTTAAATTTCACAGTTCAGTTTCGCATCATAAGCTAATCTACACTACATGATCAACATCCATATTATGGCGATGACCATACTCACATTTATGTGGATTTGCCACGATTAATCGTTAAGCATCCCATTTCCGCCAAGGAGCGGTCCCCGGAGAAGGGCTGGAGTGTGAGTTCTCTCAAATCTATGATATGAAATGCCTTCAAACTATTGAGGTCTAAAGGAGTGAGGGTCCCATAAAATCTATGGTATGAGGTTTTATAGTGTCAATGGCCGTGTGAGCCACACATGAACGAGGTCTGAAATGTTATAGGTAGGTAGCCGGATCCTGACAGGGAGTCAGCTGGTTGTGGGGTGTAGCAGCACCTTCTGTGCCGCCACTTGGTTCGGCCGCTGTGGTGTCTCTATGGAACGGCCAGTTTGTCAAGGGAAGAACCTGCGCTTCGAACTGAGAAGGAGTTCTATGGCTTGGGGGCATAGTACATTTCTTTCCACTGGCAGGTATGGTGTAATGAGGTGTACAGATTTAGAAGAGTTATTACGATACATGGTCATAAGAGGTGTAGGTGATCAGCCGAAGTTCGGACTCTTTAGCCCCTCTGTGCATAAAGCTCGGACTCTCCACCTCATAACTCCTTTAACCATACCATCCTGGCAGCGCCGCAAACCCGGAAAACGCACTACCGTCTACCTTACTACGACTAGATACCCTTCCCCTCGCTATGACAAGAACTCTCTGCAGAGGTCCTCTCGACCTTCAGAAGATATGATTTTATAGCATGTATATAATATTTATTGTCATGGCGACCGACAGTTAGCGAACATTCCAGAACATTCTGCAAAGTCTAGAAACTTCAAAAACATTCCATAGCGTCATTCCCAGAACCTTCCAGAGTCTTTTATGACGTCAATTGAAGAATCTTCCAGAACGTTCGTTTGAAGCAGATATTCGAGAATGTTCCATGAGAACATAAAAGCTAATGTCGAAACAGTAACGTATGACTTCTTTCAGTGCATTTGTTACGTTTGTTTCATTCAACTCCATTCGTGTTTTCCGTGTTTGTGTGCTAATAAACGTTTAAGTCCCGTTGTCTGTGTTTGTTCATTCGCACACTCGAAGATACAACAGGGATTTTTGGCGCACTAAGTAGGATCCATCCTCGACATTTCGGTCAAAGACTCGTTTCGTTCAATTCACGTCTTCCTCGATTGCCGAAGGGTCAAACACCGAATTCATCATGTCAGAGATTGCTCAGCTCATCGCCATGATGCAAAAGCAACTGGATGCTCAGGAGAAGCGACATCAAGAACAAATCGAGGCTATGATCAAAGTGCTACAACCGGGCGTCCAAACAAACGCCGTAGCCACCATGCCTTCTCCAATTCCGAATATTCCTGATTTTGTGCCGTTCGACTCAACATCGGAACTTTGACCAGACTACTGGGATCGATTTCAAACCTTCGCTGGAGCACATTCCGTGCCGGACAGCAAAATGGCCCAGATATTCCTGACCAATCAATCCAAAGAGGTCTACCGCCTGCTTGGAAATCTTGCGCGTCAAAAAAGACCTCCAAAGGCCATCAACGATCTTGTTATGGACGATATCGTTGACTTCATGAAGAACCAGTACGATCCCAGACGTTTCGTCGTCCATGAAAGATTCAAGTTTTGGAGCACATGCGACGGGAGCCGGGTGAAACCCTACAGGAGCTTGCGGCTCGTATCCGCCAAGATATCGCAACCTGCGACTTTGCCTCAATCGAGGATCCTCAGGACGAAGCACGCCAGTCACGCTTCATTTGCACCGTCAGTAACGAAGCCGTTCTGAAGGCCTTATTCAAAGTCAAAGATGACAAGCTCGATTTCGCCAGGGCGGTTCAAATTGCCGTTGAAAGGGAAGATGCTGCAAAAGTCGCGAAAGAAACGGCGCATGGCGTCAAAAAACCCGGTCAACAAGGTCCATCAGCAGCGCACATCCGAAACAAAGGCAAAAGAAAAAAGCATTTCCGACCGGAAGAAACCCCGATTTCCGTGTCCTCGCTGTGGGAACAATAATCATCACGCGTCTGAATGCCGTTTTATCAACACGGATTGCAACTACCATGGTATACAGGGCCATCTAGAAAAGGTTTGTTGCAAGAAGATTACAAGTGCTCAAAGCAAGTCTTCCAGTAAAAAGAGTCAACAAGTTCAAATGGTCACCAACAACAGTTCCTTACCCAAGTTGGAAACATCCGTCAAAATTCACGACAAACCCATACGAATGGAAATCGACACAGCGGCAACTGGCAACTTCATATCCAAGCAAAATTGGGAGAAGCTGTGTCGCTCAAATCTGGTCAAATCATTGTGAAAGTACGAATCTGCCAGTAAGCACAATTTGTCAGTGCTTGGAAATTTCGTCGCATGCACCCAGGCTAAGTATTCTAAGGAGCACCCGGAAATCCAATTCACGGTGTCTGAGATCCCGTACCTTAACCTGCTGGGGCGCAACGCCGTAAAGAAATTGGGCATTTCGATTTCCGAGCTCATCAACCTCACTGGTGAGTGCAACGCGGTTTTCAGTCATTTGAAGCCGGATGTCCAACTTCAGCAACGTTGTCAAAACCTGTGCCAGGAATTTTCCAACCTTTGGAAACCGGAACTGGGCGACCTAAAGGATTTCCAGTTGGAAGTTAAATTCAAGGACAATTCCGAGCGAATCTTCCGGTCCCTTGCGCCCTCTAGCCGGAGCTTGAAGAGGCCTTCAGAAAAGGGATAGAAAAGGCGTCTAGGAACTCGTGCAATTTTGCGATTATGAAACCCCCGTGGTACCTGTCAAGAAAACGCTATTGCCAGGACAACAAAAACCCGAGTTGAGGGTTTGTGGCGACTATCCCGTTACTGTCAACACTCAACTGGAAGAGCATCGACACCCACTACCTCTGCCGGAGGATCTAATGCAAAAACTCGGAGGTGGATTCGGGTTTACCAAAATCGACTTGGCTGATGCCTACAACCAAATCTTGCTGGGTCCAATCAGTCAACGACGACTGGCTCTTAGTACACATAAAGGAGGTCTTCTACAGAAGCGTCTTCATTTTGGGATCTAGTCTGCTCCCGGCTACTTTTAGCAAATCATGTAACAACTGACCAACGATTTACCTGGTGTAGTTGTCCACCTGGACGATTTGTTGGTGAGCGGAAAGGACGCCGAAGACCACTTTAACAATTTACGACGTTTGCTCAATCGTCTAGAGACAAAGGTCTTCGTTTTCGACTGGAGAAATGTCAATTCGCTCAACCTTTTGTGGAGTATCTGGGTCACTATCTCTCTCATGAGGGAATCGCCAAGGGCCCCAAAGTGGATGGTGTCATCAAGATGCCAGCCCCAACAGACGTTTCCAGCCTGAAAGCGTTCCCTGGATCTGTACAATTCTACGCCAAATTTTTGTCATCTAATTTCTCGAAACTCGCAGAGCCGCTATATGCTTTAACAAATCATTCCAAATAGTAGTAGAAAAAATGGCGGTTCTACATCCACCTCCACCTCAATTGAGGTGGAGGTGGTTCCACCTCAATTGAGGGGGTCAGGAGGTGGTTGTACCACCTCTATTGATGTCTTGCTAATATATATGCGTGCCCTCCCCATTTTAATGCGGACTTGGGACAGCCATCTACTGCCCATATCGAAAAAGCAGTAGAGGTGGGTTACACGCCACACAGCAAACCGTGCATTGAGCTCTTCCGCTCCACAGTTAGTTTACCTGCGACATCTGAAAAGTTAGTATTTACCTATCTTTTTTTTCTACCTGAAAACAATAAAAAATGATAAAATTAAAATATTAACTACTTAATTATTACGCGGTCCAGGTGCCCTGGGTACGCTCTTGCACCACTTGCGTACCCAGGGTTGGTGCGGTCCATCGTCCCAGGACCGTACCCCTTCACGCATTTCGTAAATGCGCTCTTTTTCAAGTCGTTGCTTTCGGACGGCTTCTGCAGCGTGTGTATTCTTAATATTATTATTATTAATATTTTCATTGTTATTCATTCTATAATATATATATATATATATATATAATTTAGTGATCACAACACCTTAACTTGGCTTAAGGCTGATGGTTTTGGACCGCTCAAAGTGTTAATCATTGCACAGTTATAAAGCCCCTATCCGTTCAGACATATAATATTCTATAATAGTTGAGAAATTGTTAGCTTAGGTAGAAGTGGCTTAAACACAGTCCTTTTGCAGGGTTTTAACAGGTGTATCTGGACCTTGTACGTAAACCTGCCCGCTGGAAACCAATACCTCAATGCAAGCAATTATCAAGTGTATTCTTGGATATGTACCGCGACAGTTTTAAGTGATAGAACACGTCACAGCGGTCAAAGCACGGTGTCTCAAAAAGTTGTGCAAAGCGTGGTCACGATAGAAAATTCTGTATGAGCAAATCAAAAGCCAAACTTTCACTGCTGGTTAATGATAGTTGCTGTTACTGCGTAATATCAATGTTGTCTCAATATAAATTTCAAATTGCAATGCTATAGCAACTCCAAATTTAGTATATAAAAGCTAAAATGCAGATTATAGATAAAGCAATACGTCTTAGAAATTGAAAACACCGATAAAAGGGCTTTCTATGTGACGTTATTAATGTGATTTTAATTAAGCCCTTAAACAAGTGGAATTTTAACGATTGCTACATTTTTGATATAAAGTTTTAAATTTCCTCAATATGAAGCCCACCGTAAGCTAGCTTATTGGGGTAATAGCAATTTAAATAAGTGATAAGAAAAAGTTTTCCAATCAATGGATAATATATGAATTTAAATGATGGCATACATAGTCTTCTTAAATAAGTTTAACATAATAACTTTGTAATATTATGGAACATAATGGATATATGAATGTTATTGAAATAAAATACGAAAATTCCGATTTATGTACCTACAGTTAAAACCCTTAAGATCTGAAATGTGGTAAAGTTTGTGTTATAGACGTTTGTATCAGCCCTTCCTCTAACAACATTTTTGTTTTTTGAAACGTGGTAAATTTAATTTTTTGAAGAGTAAAGACCCTAGAATAAATTTTTTTGTTATCACCTCAAAAATGTTCACTCTAAGCGATCACTTAAGAAGAACTCACCTAGGCAGCTCCATCCAAAAGGGCAAAAGCTACTTTTACGACGACGACCCAATGGAGTTGCTGTCAACTGCTATAAAAGAGGGCGTTCCTTCTTCGAGGACGATATGGAGGTGTATTACCACAAGTTCCCCTACCCCATCGGGGTTCGTGGTTTAGACGGCACCCCTGGTAGGATAGTCGGCGTCGTTTTGTCACCCCCGACTACATCAAGACCGCAGTCATTTGCGTGTCTTGGAAAGAAGTCTGCAAACGTCACAGCAGACGGTGCGGCGGCGCCTGCTAAGTGAGCTTAGCTCACGATCCCAACAGCCCTCTCAAGGGCTAAATTTACTTTCAAAGTCTAAATATTCCCGGACGGTTGTAATTAAAATTTAGGGTACATATTTCACTGTTCAAAATTAGACTCATGGACCTCGGGACTGTTTGAGTATCTAGGAAGTCCATATTACATAAAGTCATATATTTAAATATATATAAATATATACAGTAACTGAATATGTATGGTTTATATTTATTTTTCATATTGCTTACATAGCTAATAAGTATATATATGTATATATATATATATAGTAATTGAATATGTATGAATTATATTTATTTTTAATATTGGTTACATAGTTAATAAGAAAAGCTTTATATAGTAATAACTCAAGATCCAGTTACCGGATCGTGGTGATTTTTGGATATGTATATGTATAGCTATAGTACTTTGTATATAATTAATTTTACATAAATAGGTTACATAGCTAATAATTAAAGATATATCCAGTTATATCTTAAGATCCGGTTACCGGATCGTTCTGATTTTTGGATATGTATGTGTATAGGTATAGTACTTTGTATATAATTAATTTTGTATTAATAGGTTACATAGCTAATAATTAAAGATATATCCAGTTATATCTTAAGATCCGGTTACCGGATCGGGGTGATTTTTGGATATGTATGTGTATAGGTATAGTACTTTGTATATAATTAATTTTGTATTAATAGGTTACATAGCTAATAATTAAAGATATATACAGTTATATCTTAAGATCCGGTTACCGGATCGTTCTGATTTTTGGATATGTACATGTATAGGTATAGTACTTTGTATATAATTAATTTTGTATTCATAGGTTACATAGCTAATAATTAAAGATATATCCAGTTATATCTTAAGATCCGGTTACCGGATCGGGGTGATTTTTGGATATGTACATGTATAGGTATAGTACTTTGTATATAATTAATTTTGTATTAATAGGTTACATAGCTAATAATTAAAGATATATACAGTTATATCTTAAGATCCGGTTACCGGATCGGGGTGATTTTTGGATATGTATGTGTATAGGTATAGTACTTTGTATATAATTAATTTTGTATTAATAGGTTACATAGCTAATAAGTAAAGTTACAAAAACCAATATCTCAATACTACACAACTGTTTACCGGTGGTATGTAGCTGTACTGTAACATAGGATACTGTATAATAATGGTGGTTCTGCAACAAATAGAAAAATAGGTGGATCTGCAGATTAGTAGTATAATAATTACAACTCAAAAACTAGTAGTATAAAAGTGGTGGTTCTGAAAGTAGTATAAAAAATGAGGGTTCTGCAAGTAGTAAAAAAAGTAGTGGTTCTGCAAGTAGTATAAAAATGGCGGTTCTACAAGTAGTAGTATAAAAGTGTTGGTTCTATCAGTAGTAGAAAAAGTAGTGGTTCTGGAAGTAGTAGAAAAAATACGGACTAATGCATGCCATCACCAATTTTATCCGGACTTTGGACCGGCTCTACTACCAACCGAAAAAGTAGTAGAGGTGGGTTACATGCATTTTTTATTACATCAACACTATTTTTTGCACCACATATTCTAACAATGGTGCTGTGTGTTGTGCATTACACAAAGAAATAATATTTACATTTTACAATATTGTACAGTTCTTCACTGTATGGTACACCAATTTCTTCACACAAAACCACCACATCAACTCTACTAAAGTTCCTGTTACTGTCACTCAAGCACCCACCAAATCCCATATGGTGAGATTGGCTGGGGTGCTCGTAGTAGCATCCAAGGCAGTGTTGACGGTACTTGTCACGCAGCCCTTCCATCACCAAATCCACGTGCTGCTCTCCCACCACTGACTTTGTCACTTCTTCCATAACTTTGCAAAAGTCCTTTTCATTCAACTCCATCAAACCCATTGCCTCCTTTGTTAAAGCATATGTTATAGCCATAGAGCGCATAAATTAGGTCACCAAATTGCGTGAAAGAAAAGTTCAAGACTGATTTGATTTCTAATTTCACTTCCTTTTATACTTTTTGAGAACACACATAAAAACCGACCTAACTCTACAACGGAAAAACAAGACTGAAGTGGTGAAACAAATTTGCAAAAATTCAACATAATGTGTATATGTGTATGTTTATGTGTTTTATGTGTTATGTTTACATGTGTATGTTTATGTGTTTTAAGTTTATGTGTATTAACATTAACAAAAAATTCAATTTAATGTGAAAATACATGTATTAACATAGCAAATGTATAGAAAACTTTAAGCAATTCTTGGTAAAATCCAGTCTGTATAAAAAGCTTCGGGAAAACCAGCTTACCGACCACCGCGAGGTTTTGCAAAAACCCATTAATCAACGTCACTTTGGTAAAAAATTAACCAATCAGCGACGAGCACGTGATTTTGGATCAACCAATCAGCGACGAGTATTCAGCGTGTGAAAAAGTATAAATACCGACAGAA